>VWZL01005699.1:0-19537 GCA_013396915.1 Stercorarius parasiticus
TCAAGCATGACACAAGGGTTTTGCGTAAATCTGCCTTGATTAACAAGAAGCTTGGCTGCAGAACTGAATACCAAAATCAAATAATTAAAGACAAGGATAGCCAGTGCTAATCTAATACATGTACACAGACTTCCTAATAAACGTAATTATAGTATTTCTGTAATACATTTTGGGTCTTTCTTTCTACCTCCTAATTAGCCACTGGCAACAGGAAGAGGAGTGCAAACACAATCAATGCCAAGAGATTCGAGCACGGTTCCTCCATGAAGCTGCTTTCATCTGACTCAGTACCACATTATCAGAAAGTTTATTTCTGATTCATTAAGAGCATTGGTAATGATCTAGAAGATACAGAGAACGCACTGACCTCCTCCTCTTTGCAGACTTTTGCAAAAGAAATACTTTGTACAAAGAACAGAAAAAGTGGTAGTGCATCTCTTCCACCACTTTCTGCTGACGGTATAAAAGTGCTTAAATATAGTTCAGGCACCTAATTATACACGATTACTACCAGATATAATCAGCTATTACCCTGACTTCTACAGGAAATTTTTTTTTAGAGGTTGCCATAATCACTCTGTTTAAACGTTTATCACTAGAAAAGTTATTCCTATACTAATCTCTTACGTCAGTTGCTGCCTTTCGAATTACTTTGGCTTTTATGTTTTTACTGTAGTTAAAGAAGTTGGTCTTGCTATCCTACAACTGTCTCCAAAACCTACAGTCTGGTTACCTACATTTTCCTCCAGCTCCTACCTTTTTAAACTGTTCTCCTCCTCCTAACAGAAGCTGCCTCCTTTCCATGCATCTACACAGAAATGATACCAGACCACAGCTTCTAGATTCATTAATATAACACCTTGCAGTCTTTCTAGATACTGTACATTAATACTGTGCATAAAAACACAGTGATAGCACTTCTAGTCAGACACAGTGAATGCATATCTAATGCATTTAAGGACTTAATTCAGCCCCGATGTTACTACTAAGCTCAAAGATTTTTGTAAAGGGAAGAGGAAGGCGCAGGGCAAAGAAAATCCTCAATCACAAGTACCAATTCTACCATTTGCAGCACTCAGTTTGGGAAAGAGGAGGTCTCGGTAGCTTTTCAATAACAAAATACTGTACTTTTGGGTAAAAAAAAAACAACCCAAAACTTTAAAAGGTGGCTCTAGCTCACATGGGAAAGGCCCCAAGGAAGAAAAAAAGCAACCAAAGGAGGTTCTGACCTTGCAAATCTCCCTAGGGAGGGAATACAAAGTACAGGGCAAAGCAGAGAGCAGGGCTTAACAACTCAGCAACTGAAGGGTCCTTTTCAACATTCACTTTAGGGCCCAAAAGTTTAAGTACTTCCTCAGTAGCAAAGTGAGGGGAAAAAAGGCACAACACTTCTACACGCCTAAATCATAAGAAAGATAGTCTAATCAGGAGGAGATAAAAGAGCAGATGAGGATCAGAGTCAGATAGCTATAACTGTAGCACCTGACCATTTTGGAGGAGCTCGTTCACATATTTAGACACTAAGTTCAAAACGAAGCATTCCCAAACAATCCCCTTCTGGACAGGAGGCATGAAAACTTAGATGTCCTCACTTTCAGGATTGCATGCATAACATTGCTGAAGATTAAACTTTTGCAAAGTTGACCAAAAAAAAAAAAAAAAAAAAGAAAATCTCCAGGGACCTCAAACAAACCTCACAGACACATCAATGGAGGGACTGAATGCAGTATACTGCCCTTTATATGAATCCAAGATTTTACTGAAAAAGTTACCATTCCAGAAAAAAAGTCAAAAGCCACCAGAAGAGCATTCTCTCCCCCTGTCACTGACTCTTTTGGTTTGAGTGAGTTACTTAGCAGCCCTGCTTGACTCTATTCCATCTGTCAAGATGAGGCGACATTTTCATCCTGTCACAGAGACAGATCAGTTCATAAAAAAAAAATAATTCTCCAAATATTTCATTTGTAGTTAAAGAAAAACATGCTTTAAGCTGTTCTTTGTCAAAAATGCTCTCGGTTTTGTAGATTATGACTCCAAACTAGCACAAGCATAGGTAAGACCAAGGGCATCAACGGAAAAGATACTGAAGATCTATTTAGACACCGGTTATCAATATAATTATCTTCAACTGTCTAGAACTACCACTTTGGGTGACAAGACACCACAAAATTGCAGGTTAACCTCTTCCTAAACCAGCTTCATGCCAGTACCTTGATCTGCCTTGGTTAATGAAACAGCAACATAAAAGAGATTATTTTTCTTATCTCTTATTAGCTGCTTGGGATTAACACTTGGGTATTATTCAGTGGCACAATTTCTACGTTGGGTTTAATGATCAAAGTTATATATCCAGTAACTCTACAAAGTTACTGCAAAAACAGTATAGAAATCGCACAAAGAAGCTAAATTCAGGTAACTGAGAACTGTGAAGTATGAAATTAAAGAAGAAATACATCAAATTCTTCCTGTATTAAGCCATTACCTAGTGAAATGCTATTACTGGGCATTCCTGATGAGGAAATCCCTTGGATGACATTTTCCTTCAATTACAAGGAATACAAAACCAGCACATAAGAACTGTGAGTCAAGACCAAAGGTTGTTTAGCCCAGTATCATGCCCTAAACAGCAGGCAACATAGGTGGACAGGGAGGAGTAGACAACAAAGGCAGGAGTATATTACCTTTCTCCTCAGTACCCTCACAGCCAACAGTGATTCACAGGTCAGTGACCTTCCGTGCCAGAGACCTGTATATGTGGCAGCTCCCACTGGATCTCTCTTCTACTCACCTGCTCATGGTTGCCTTGGGCCCATGTAAGCTTTTACAACCTACAGTTGTCTGTGACCATAAATCCCACAGCTTTTACCACGCATTGTGTGGTTTGGGTTTGTTGGTTTGGTTTTGTTTTTTTTTTTTTTTTACCTACCGATTTCATTCAATGGCTTTCTTGACAAGAAGACACAGTGAGAAGTTACTGCTTGTACACTGTACTCACACCACCCGCTTTACAAGTCTCCATCATGCACAAGACCTGAAGCACCCTTTTGCCAGGTTGAGAAGTCCTACCCTACCAGTTCAACATCCCCTGTATGGAAGCCATCCCCACAGCACCTCTGCTGCCCTTCTTTGAACCTTTTCAAGACTCTAGTATTAAAGATGAGCACGTGCCATGAATCATTCTGTGGCAAAACACTGATTTCTACCCCTTCCCTCATAACTTCTAACACCTGACTTCCTCTTTTGACTGCATTGAACAGAGGAACTATTATGGAACTATTACAGTTCCAAAACCAGGTAACACCAACCTGTTCCGTGAACACTATGTTTGTAAATCAGATAAACCCAGTGGCAGAGTTTCTAATGAAACCAGGTTTTGGGCACATGCATGCCTTTCCACAAAGCCATCTCCTCTTCCCTGCTCTTCAAATCTTCTCATTGGAGAGTTCTAGCACAACTAGAAGAAAGGATCTACCCTCATGCACAGCCAAGAACAATGATCAAGATTTCAAATGTGCTCTTGTACAAGAGGACACATTAACAGGCCTAGAAGAGGGTATAATAGAGCCCTCACAGACAATACTTAAAATACAACCATAGTATGAAATTGCATAGCTTTGTATTAAGGAAATTCAGCCCAGAGCTCTTTAGTTTAAGCTCCTCTTTATCAACAATATGTAACACAGGATGAGAGCCCTAACAAAAACGAAAGCTCAGTATGTTTTAATTTTCCAATATTAAATTCATGAAAGTCCACTGCATCAGCAATGGAACAATTCCATGAAACAATTCCACCCATCCGAGGAACACCCTTAGAACTGAAGAGCAATCAACCAACACAACACGTTTCTCAGCTACCTCCTTACCCTTAAGATCTTGTACATCTGTTTCTGAATTCAAACCATTCTTTTCTGCTATTTTCTGTTTATTGAATTTCACCCGAGAGAGAAGTGATTCTCAGAAGTCATCCTCAGTGTGGCCTTAGGCACATCTGTAATGTACAATGAAAGGAGAACAATACACAACACAAAGAGAAGTTCTTTCACAGACTGAATTGCTTTTTGTAGGTCAAATTGAGCACAGAAAATAGCTAAAAACCAGCAGAACAACTCCCATGAAGAGCTGTTACCTTGTGAGAGTAAGGACACTGTAGTTCAAATACTAGATTTGGTAAGCATCCTCTTGTAGTTTTGGGGTTTTATTTTTTCTTCCTTCCTATTTTCTAGATACCAATAACTCATCTTATGTATGTCCTCAACTGCTTTCCAAAGTACTTCTGGTCACCTCAGAAAACTTCAGTTTCTGGAAAACTTTGATTTCTTCTTTCTAAACTTCGCATACCACCTGCCACTTTGATCACCTTAATCATATTTGTTTTCACATTGTTTTCTCCCGCTTAGAGGAACACGGAATTACCTTTGTAGAGGTCTAGAACAAGTTCATGTACTATTTAAGTCCAACTCCTCCAAACATTGTTGTGGAAGTTACGTGAAGAGAACTACTCAGCTGATCCTGCAACTCATGCTACAGTATATTCTAAGCATACGAATACTTGCACTTAGCAACACAAACATTAAGGGGAATGCTTATTTTTACACTACAGCCATGTAATATTATATATTACAGTGTCGAAATACATTTGATGCTGGCTGACAAAATGCAATAGACATACAAATCTTTGTGCAGTATTTTGAAAGAGCACTAAAAGTGACAGAGAAAGGTATAACTGAGCACGCCTGAGTTTGAACACAAGCCACAAAGTTTGGCTGGGGATTTAAAGCTTCCTCAAATTTGGACCCTCTTGATTCCTCCCATCCTGAAAAAAAAAATAAAATAACACCTTGCTTATTTGTTACTTCATTTCATATAGGTAATGTGAATATTGAAGGAAAACAATTGTTCGCGCTCGCTCACACAAAAGCATCAAGAAGTCTCAGTGCTTGGACCCTGGGCACTGTGGTTTTCTCCCTCATTTTCCTTGGGATGGTTTCTGTATTACTCAGAGGGAAAGGTGGGGGAGAGTTACTTCCTCTCATCCACATTTGTTTCAATTCTCCATTTCCATTTGCACTTGTTCTTTTCCCACTGCAGAAGATTGCTGCATATCATCACAGCTAAGAACATAAACACAACCTTCTCTTGAAAAAAATTGCATTCTTCAAGTTCCTGTCAGTCTTCTTTCTTCTGTAACTACATCCGCTGTGGAAACCATCATTTTGGTTAACATTGAATCAAAGCCCACAGGATTTAAAAGCATAAACTATTGTGCACTATCTAGAGAGACCCAGTTTGAAAAAGTGGAATTCAAACTGAACCATAAATAATTTGAGAAATATTTTCTGAGACACAGCAACCCTAGATGTTAAATTTAGAGAGAAATAATTAAATATCATACGTCAGTATGAAATACCAAATCGAGACGGCATCTTACAGACCTCTGCCAGTTTATTTTAAATATCTAATCATAGCAAGGGTCAACACAATTGATGGTATACAGTTATCTGCTACTGAACTTTAGTGCACAGAAACAATAAACTTATTTTCATCTAACAGTCATCAGCTACTTTGCTGTACTTCAGCCTCTCATAGCACTTGGTAGTTCCCCAGAAGCTGCATCCAAACCTCGCTCAAACCCACGTACAATTCCACAAGGGATCGAAGCATCACTTCCACAGATTTAATTTATTCATTAGGATAACACCAGAGGAATCACCTACTTATGCCTTTCACATAAACTAATGCAGAAAGCTTCTCTGTTTCCTAACTGACATAGCTGTGGGAATTTAGCACAGGTGTAACCATCCTCCCTTAACAGAGGCAACCTTGATTCCAGTAAATGCCATCACTTTAAACCCAGGGGAACAGAGACAAATGCTTACACGTTCCCTACTGCTGCTTCCAGGATCTACCAGCAACAGTCCCAAATATTCCAAGACCTAAATCCAATCTGGGAAGACCGCCTGGTAACTTATGAAGCATGCTGGCACTGCTGGAGTGCAGAAACTTGTCTGTAACAGGACAAATGTGCATTTTCAATGCTATATATAGATGCTATTTTTGTTCTCTGCCAAAGCAATCACTCTGATCAAAGACTGCTAGGCCTGTAAATTTATGACATCCAATGTCTCTATTTTCACACTTAATAAATACCACTGTCAAAGCGCTACCTGAGAGACTATTGTGGCAGACCAGGCAAAACCAGCAAATTGCATTTTGAAAGAACTCCAGCCTTACAAAACTACCTAGAGTGTGGTTGTTACTGAAGTTTTCATGTATGTACCTCCCCTAGCACCCTACCTTTGCTGTGGGCTGCTAGTTAGTATCATGCTGTCAAGGCAGAAGGAAGGAGTAATTATTACAACTGCAGCTTTCAGGGAAGCAGAGCTATTTCCTACACGTGCCTACTATCACACACTGGTATTTTCCAAATTCAGTTTCTTTGTTTTAAGTGGAAACATCAGCAGCAGTTTTCCGAGTGAGCACTTGGCAACTTTGCGCTGGAAGCCGTAATTCTCACTTACTTTCTAGAGCACAAACCCACTTGCTTTTAGAAGCTGACAACCAACACTTTCACCCATCTTGTGGCCAACCTGCACACACACATAAGACGACTAATCTACAGAAGGAGGTACTACTTAAAAAAACCCAAGCCCTTTAGAAATCCCACTTTGGGTTGCTTTCTAAAGTCTTCAAGCTAAAGCAAAGTGGTACTTGATGTTACGTACAACAAATTGAATGTCTTTGCCAGTGCCTAGATATTTCAGTTAATTAGGCAGCACTCCCTTTAGCATTTCCATTATTAACAACACAGGCTTCTAAGACAACAAATATAGCTGTTTAGCTAAAAATAAAAATGAAGAGTGTCTGCCCACTCACATACATCCCAGTGAAACCTCCTCTTACTGCAAAAGCAGCCCCCTTTAAACAAACCGCATTCATACAAGGAAGAAAAATGTTTCCTCTAACAGCTTATGACTTCACTGTGAAGCCATCACAGGGGCAAGAAACCAGCCCAAGGCTGGCCTGTAGGCACTGCATGTAACTTGCAGAACTGCATATCTGGAGACTCTCAATCCCCTTGACAGCCCACCAGCCTTTTGGGCTGCAGGCACCTTAATACACGCGAGGAAAGGTGTCATTCCTTGACAGCCCCAAGTAAAGCACAGGATTTTAATTTAGTCCACTACAGAATAACTGAAAACAAGAAAAACTGTCTCCCTTGGGGAAATGGTCATTATTGATTAAAAGAGAGAAAGGAGAAAAGGAGGAATTTTAGTAACATCCATGACATACTAACTTCAGTCAGAAAGAACCCAAACAGACTGCTCTAAAGCCAGCTGCACCTACTCCTTAAGACAGAGAGCAACTACTGCAAAGCTACTGTTTGGTATAATAAATGGAATTTTAGCCTACCATTAACACGTTAGCTGCTGAATGCATGTCATCCCTTTCCATTTGTAACCAGCATCACTACTCCAATTTCTCCTCCAAAGAGGAGGCCTGCACAGCTACAAATCCCTACAGACCTGGAAGCCTTGCACATGGGTGCACTACAGTGAAGTGGCCCAGGGAATATGATATTGGGCTACATATTCATGAGACTTCCTAGCTTTTTGCCTCCAACCTGCAACATGACTATGGTTTGACATTTCAGCTCTCTTTCTTCTGCCCTCCCTCCCTCCCTGGGTCTCTCTCCCACCCACCACATCATCCTCAACCAGTCACTCTCTCCAGACTAAAACAATCATTACGAAATATGGCTTATAAGACCAGCAACAGTCACAACCTTTATCTGTCGAGAAATCACTACCTCTATCTCATGACAGTTACAAGGTCTCAAGCAGGAACATGTGAGTTGAGAAAGAAAGGTCTTATTTAGAAAATTCCTCAGCAAAAGCACAAGGCAGCAGTGTCTTTTTCTGCTTTTCCCCACCATTGGGCTTATGAATACCCTCCCCTGTGATTTTGATTACATAGTTTACTACCTTTTGATGTTGCCACTAGAGTTTTGAAGTAAAGAATATAAATCTTAACATTCTTCCATTCAATCATCAAAGCACTGAAGCATAAAACCGACATTTGAAGAGACACGTAAAGGCTTCAGATGTAGCCACAGAAACTCCTTTTCCCCCCGTCCTTTTGTTTTCTGTAAATTTTAGAAAATGCCCTCAACCTCAGGTTTAAGAGACAGTGACAAACAAGTACAAGGAAAGCATTACGTATTTAATTGCTGCATTTTCACAGCATTTTGATGAAGAAGAAATATTTGTGATTCCTTTTGAAGTTTCTTGCCAGCAAAGTAGAAAGAGGAAGGACATGTCTATGCTTGATTTCCCCTTTTGCCCCTTTCAGAACAACACAAGATGAAAAACTTGAATCTAGTGCTTTCTTCATCTCTGTCAGGTCCATAGGTACATAAAAGAATTCAGGTTTGAAAGGACTTCAGAATTCAAGTTTTGACCCAAAAACCCCACAGACAACTCTGTGTTTATGGTTTTTGTTGATAAAGCAAAAATTATGTTCTTTACAGGCATTGTTTTTGTTCTGAAGGGGAACAAAGCCATTAAATCACTTTACTGTGACAGTGGTGAGACACTGGAACAGGTTGCCCAGGGAAGTTGTGGATGCCCCATCCCTGGAGGTGTTCAAGGCCAGGCTGGATGGGGCTTTGAGCAGCCTGGTCTAGTGGGAGGTGTCCCTGCCCATGGCAGGGGGGTTGGAACTAGATGATCTTCAAAGTCCCTTCCAACCCGAACCATTCTATGAGTCTATGATTCTGTATGAACTGTCAGTCTTCCATTTTCCTTGCTATTACCATTTGCTCAATCCTTCTGCTAAACCAACGAGCTCAGGACTGAAGAGGACAGTCCACGCTTTCCCTGGTGCACTCCACTGTGGCTATGCTATTCCACTCCTCTGGGATGCTGCTTATGGAGGGAGCTCAGTTGTCAACTATAATACAGTTTTCCCTCTGAGGTAATGGTTTATTATTTCCCAATACCAGATTGGGAACACAGTTGCAAAGAGTGCCAGCAACTTGCCCAAAATCACAAAAGAAATCCACAGAAGAGCAGACACTAAATCCAGATCTCTGAAGTTCAGCATTAATGGTTGGTATATCCCTCCTCAGCACGTGTGTGCAGGGTTATAGACTTCAACTGTGTTCCAGTTTAGAGAATGACTCATTCCTCCTCCTGTAGTGCCAGAGGCATCCAGTAAAAAGAACTATGAACGATAAAACCTCAGGTTGACTAAGGACTCAAAGTCTCAAGCAAGCATCAGATGGATGACAGTCTTCTATACTCCGGCAACACCTGAAAATTTTCTTGATGGTAAAATATCACTAGCTGAAGGTGGTGCTCCAGGACATGCTACAGTAAGGACATAAGGCAGACTGCCTCTTGTGAAGAGGACTGCACACTTTCCAGAAACAGGACACCCGCCCACTCAGAGTGCAATGCCTACATCGTTAGTGCCATCTACAAAAGCAAAATCATAAAGCCTCAGAGCAAAACATTAGTGTGAGCTTCAAGACAGGATTCCAAGCAAGTCCAAACTTCTTAATCTCTTTATATTGGAGATACATAGAAATGTTATTTTAGAAATAAATGCAAACCACCTTGAAAAGTAGCAATCAGCATACTTTGGATCTTACGCTTTGCCTCCTTTTTTACTTTTTCATCGTATGCTCACAATCACTTTTTCCCTGTTGGTTTCTAAGAGCAACTAGGTACACTCAAATAAGGAACAAGTACTAAAGGCATCATTCTTGCATTAAAAAAAATAGTTTTATCTTGTCATAGGATCAATACATTGCATTAAATATATATACACTTGTGTGCATATACATAGATATAATCAGATGAGTTAGCCTGACACTGTTGAACAGAAAAAAGTGAAAAATTTCACAATAAAAATGTTCCAGGATCAGAATAATTAAAGCACCTGCATCCCTGAAGGGCCTTACACCTTTATGTCTTTGTTTCTTTTTTAACTGAAAGGAAAAAAAAGTCACTTAGGAAACACAATCGAGTATCAATCTGATGAGTCAGACTAAAGAACACAGCATAGTGTAATCTATGCTTGTAATACTGAAGATCAAAGAGGATGAAATTAGTTCCCCTTTATTCACGTAAAACATGGCCTACTAACAATTCACATGATGCTTTGACTAGAGTTTAGTCACCCTTGTTATGAAAAACATGGGTCATCCATTCACATCTTCATTATTTAGGCAGAATTAAACTTCTTATTAAAACCAAGAAAAAAAAATTATTTAAGCATTCCTATGAAGTATAGAAAAGCTAGATCATAAGCCACTGGGCTTACACAGAGCTTTATCTCCAAGCGATAAGCTTGCTGAAAAGATGAGTTCAGGCAATAACTGAGGAGAAGTCACCCTTATGAGGCAATAAACACATCTCCTCAGGACTGATTACTTAAATCACACTAAACACCCCGTGTATTATTACGGAGCACTGGGTTTTATGGAAATTTAAAATCCATCTCTCAATATCCTTTAAGGCAGGTTAGTAAACGTACTCCTTATGGAAAATATAACATTGCTAGACATTCAAGAACTCCTGTATTTGTTCTCTGGAAAAGCAGAGGAATAAATTTCTAGTGAAATCTTTCATGGCTCTTAGCAGAACACTAAAAATCCATTTCAAAACACTTCCCTCACCTTGATGATGTTTCAGGATCTCAAGGCAATTAAATCAAACTCTTCATATTGCAAAGACAGCTCAAGCTTCACTGGCATTTTAATCCATCTCTCAAGTTCCCGATGATCACATGGAGCCCTGTGAGACGGGACCAAGAACTCCCAACTCACTTCTTTTTATCCAAGCTTGGTATTTAGACATACAAATAGAGATTGGAGCTAAAACCACCTATATTACTTCCAGATACAGACAATCAGAAGTAATACATCTTCCACATCCATTTGATCAAGGGAAACGCTTTCCAAGTGTTCAAAGGCTAAGTGCTGACAATCTCACTACAGAAGACCCTACATGCTGCAGCCCCAACAGATTAATAAAGTGGCAGCAACACCTGATGCAAATTTCCTGAAACTGAGAATCCAGGCATGGCGGCAGCCTCTGGCATTTACTCAACATAAGGTCTCTCTCCTCTGCGTGCTAGCTTACAAGAAGCTAGGTTGTTATTGAGCCACAAAGATTTTCATCACCCCAACACTAACATCAAAACCAGAGGCAGCCTCAGCCCAACTCACTGGCACATCCTGGTTAAAGGGGAGACACAGAGAGTCCAACGATGTAATTTCCCACAAGGGAAACCAGACACAGTACGACAGATTAGGTGGCCTCAAATGCACTTCTGAACGTTGAGCACACCATTGTACCTAGAAACACTCTGGAACGCTTTGAAATTGGTCCTAATGTGAAAGAGTATTCATTGCCTGCCATGTGCTATGCTTTCTGACAGATCCAGCAGTAAGAAAGAAAATTATGCAAAGAATATTTTGAAACACCAGATACTGCCTAAATACCCCCACCAGTAGCCGTTTCCTCATTCTTCAGTGGCAGGAAGGACATGGCCCCAAAAGGAATTGCTCTTCATGGCACAACACCCTATCTGCCTGCAAAACAATACATTTGCCTCAAAGGGATTTAACTTTGAGACCCTTGATGAAATAGGTTTAAGGAAACTCCAGAAAAAGAAGATAAAGAATATTATTGTTTTCAGGGTTCAACTTCTGCATAGTACTAGCGACCAGGCAAACAAAAATGACAAGACCTTCAGTTTCAAAACCTTGTTTCTAAAATGGGATTGCAGAAAACCCTGTAAATTCTTACAGGTAGTATTCATGCCTTAAAGAGTAAGAACTCCGGGAAGAAAACTACTTAGGACTGTTGCTGCATCTGATTATCCTCAGTCAACAGAACTGCTGTCAAAGTGTGCCCAGGTTACCGCAACTCCTCTAACAGGTTTTTCTCTATCTGGTTTTTCTGTATATCCTGACTGTATTTTATTTCCTGCATTGAGAAAAGTAACCAGGGACCACACACACAAAAGAGTAACCTTGATTCTCTGACATCCACCCTGTTCAGCCCGAGGAGCTGCAAGTAGACCAAAACCAGCTTGTTTCACCTTCTTTTGAATATTGACTGGAAGAAAGTAACTTCCCTATCGAGTGGGCTCCTAAGACCATGAATTGATTTTGTACAGACTTTCCCCTTACATCTTATCATTCACTTCATGGTAATACTTTCAGTGTCAGTGAGCTGCTCCCCTGATTCTACTTAGTCCATTTACAAGGATAAGTAGATGCAACAGTCATTACTGACTATTCAACTGCAAGGCTTTGTTTTTCCCCCGAAATGTAGCTGGAACATAAGACACAGTGTATTTCAACTGTTGAAAAGTCTGCATCCTCTGAGCTTTTTCTATCAATCGGCACCCTGAGCACAGACAACGAGAGGGGACACCAACATGCTTCATCCTTCAGGAAATCCAATTTTTCACTTCTTTGGAAAGAATCCAACCAGATATACTGTTAAATCCGTACAAGATCCATCCTGAACTGTAAAGGTAAGCTGTATTTTAATCCTTAAGACACATGTCCCATCCATCTTAAAGCTCAAAACAGAACCCAGACTTCAAAATGGATTTACAACTAGTACCCTACCAAAGATTTAGAGAGTATTCTGCTAGAACAACAAAACCAAACAGTTAAGGTATCAACTAGAACTACAGTATTACATACATAAGAAAAGGATGTTTTAAAATACCCTGACCATTCCCATTTTCAGGCTTACAGATTCATAATTCAGTCCTGAGGGACTCTCATTTTCAAAGAATTGGGTATCCAGCAACTTCTGCTAGCATCCAAAAATGAACAGCAGCATGCCTTGTTTTAAAAAACTAAACTGCTTATTTAGTTGGGGCATCAGTGTTCTGAAAGGTATTTTGGTTTTTCTGTTGGTGTGGGGTTTGGGTTGTTTGGGGGGTTTTTTTGTGGACTTTTTTTTTGTTTGTTTCGGTTTTTTAAATCTTGCCTTCTCCAGTCTGACTTATAATTTGAAAACGTATACTCTTGTGCACGACGTGAAAAATCCCATAAAGCTTCATATCCATTTTCTGCTCAAAAAAATATGTAAAAGCTGTAACAGAAGAAAGACCACATTATATTATTGATCTGGGATTATGTCTGTCAAGCTCCTGACAGAAGCTAACCTTCATAGCTAAATTACAAATCCCCTGAAAACACTGGTGTGTAATGGAAAGCCTGACAGGCCATTAGTGACAACAGCATGAACAAGGTTCTAATAAACAATGAAAATGGAATTTTAAATGAACCACCATTAAAAAAGAAAAAAAAAAAAAAGGTATTTACCCTGGAGGGCTGCAGACCTAGTTTATGCCAGACTGCCAGTCTCCATGACTTGATCCTACACGGATATTCCTAAATATCCTATGCTTGACTGTAGAAGTGGCAGGATGGGATCCTAGGGCACAAGGTCTCAATACTCCTTCTGACACCAGTTATATTCTCGTCAGCCTTAATATTAAAGATCATTATTTGCCTCTGTCTGTCATCCTACACAATCCTATCCCAACATCACAAGGTCTCCCAGTCCCAGTGAGAGATCCTCCTTTGTCCCCCTCTCAGTCCCCACAGCACAGAAAGATACCACAGCAAAATCACAGCCTCTCATCTGCTCTGTGATACCAAGAGAAAGAAATCTCATCAGCAAAAAGCATGCCACCTAGCACAGCCCTGCCAGAAAGCAAATTTCCCAGCAGCCACCTTCAACTACTTTGTTCTCACTGATGCTTTACAGCAAGAGACATTAACTTAAAAAATTGGCGGTGCACCCTGGTTTTAAAATTACACACTCCAGCCCTGATACAAGCATCCAAAAATCACCTTCCATCAGACTTGCCCGAGTCTGATGTCCTTGGAGTTCAAACAGTACCCCTTGCACGAGTACAATTTGCTGAGGCCCACCCCAGACCAGCACCACAAGCTCTTCTCTCCCACCCTCTGTTCTCCAGCATGGCCAGCCTTGCTCCGTGCCCCTGGGCCTTGCTGGCATAGGAAGCAAGGCAGATCCCTAGCAAGCCATCCCTCACTCCATCGGTCCTGCATGCCGGGCTGCTAGACAAGCAGAAACACATTCCCATCCCATGACCAGAACTGGCTCCAGCTGTAGTTTCTCCTATACTTGTGGTTTCTCCTACACCACCCTATCCAAGCACTCAACTATGCATCAAATACCTACATGCATGCTTGATTTCAGAAATTTCTCCCAGTTTTCTGTGCCAGGTGAAAAAAAAGCAGCACCTTTAAAATAATATTCCCCTTCTACCTCTAAGAAAAAAATAAAAAAAAAAAGAAAAAATCACACTAGAATTTCTTGGCTATTTGCTCATCTTTCTCCAACACAAATCTGAGGCTCAGTACCCAGGCTGAGCTGGTCAAATCACTTGACTTTAAAGTACCTACTTTAACTCTGATTTAAATAATCTGTTCTGATCTTGCTTTGCATTTGTACTTTCTAGAACTTTTCCTAGAAAAAAATACAGATTATTCTTGGCTGGAACACTGTGATTTTTTTCTATTTTTTACTTTAGTGATTAGGAAGCTACTCTATAAAGATTTTTTATTTTATTATTTATAAGTTACTTACATTGGTATTTTTTTCTTTTCAGTATTTGACTATTCGTTTTTTATTGAACATTTCATATTCGTTAGCTGCAAAATGTTTTATAAACAGGACAAAAGAACTTGTACAAATATTAAGGTTCAAGTAATAAAAACCGTATTTTAAATTCAAATGCTTCTAAATGCACTGAATGAAAAGATAGTAAATTTATCAACATATTTGTATATTAAACTAACTCATTACAGGGGACTTTATCTGTAGTTAGCAAATTTGGTTGTATACGCCCTTCAAGCTTTCATTAGGACAGAGGTGATTTTCGTACCTTCTTGTTATTTACAGATCAAAAGAAAACAAAGCTTCCCAGGCTTTTGTAGTTTCTCACCTTTGACTGGACAACTCTCTGAATTAACTCCAAGAAGAACCATGAATGAAGAACATGTTTTGTTTCTGCATGAAAGTTACTCCTGTCAAACCAGTTCTGTACTGCAGCAAATTCTCAGCAGACACTTCTACCTACTCAGTGGCTACACTTTGTTCAAAGCTTCAGAAGCAAATATCTCTTTCTTGAATATTATAATTTAATTAAAAGTTATTACACTATGATAGAGTTAAGGCCTGAATCTAATACTTTCAAATCCAAATTATTCATTCTTCTAATTCTTCATTTTAACCTCTTTTGCTTTCCAAAAATTTCTTCCACCGTTCTTCATCCTTCTACCCATGTTTTCCCACTTGAGTCTCTGTATTTCCATCATATTTTCACAACACTCGCAAGCACTTACTGTATGCCACCTCACCTTTCCTTCTCTCAGGAAGGCTAGAGACGTATTTATTTCCAGGATTTATTCATCAGGATAATTTGGTACATGAATCATCCCACTGTCTGTACTCACATGACAGGCCCTGAGGTGCACTGCTGCGCAAACAAGTCCAAGCAATCCTCAGACTTTGAGGAAGAACGTTCCTCCTTCTGCTGAGCCTACACCAAGTACACTCTCCTCTGCCCTCCTCTTGTCAACAGCCGGCCAAACACAAGAAGACCTCCTCTAACACCAGGAAACCATACAGAAGAAACACTTCATTACTGACAAGACTATGAGGCCTTCTTCAGGGTCTGGCCTCTCCACTGGCACCTGTGACCACCACCATCACAGACCTTCAGTGCCTGGTAGCAGCAGTTTTCAACTGCTTATTTACTCCCCATTTCCTGCAGCCCACGGGGCAGCCACCTGCTTTTCAGGATCCTTATGACTCCTCCACCTTTTGCCTGGCTACTCATCTCCCTTACTGATCAGCCACAATTCAAGATATTATTCAGATCTCCCTGTTTATTTTTCTTACTCATTATAAGTTCCAGTACGTATGTACGAAGTCCCACCTCCACCCAAGCACACTGTGCTACACCAAAGGCAGGGCAATTTGTCACTGGAGGACAGAAGGACACGGGGAAATTAAGCATCTGACAACATTACACAGTAGTTTCAGGCACAAACAAAAATGAAACCCTCCCAGTTCAGGGCTTTGGCCAAAAAGGTAACTTCAGAGCCTTACACGCAGCCTGGCTAAGGAGACATACAGCAACTCTGTCATTCCCCCAGAAGGAGAACTATTTTGCCAGAGAAATGTTCTAAAAAACGGCATTTCAGAGCTAGTATTGCACACAACGCTAGTGTAATACTCCGCTCAACTGCATGACACTAACACCCAGCCGAGACTTCTCAGAGAGGCATCATCCTTCCCCCTAAGCGGCTCGGTAAGGAGTCACGCATGAGTCATTATTTTGAAGTGTGATGTCAGATTTGCTATATTTTCTACATTACACAAACAGGACAACACAGAAAATCCCATGCAAAGGGATTTACAGTTTTTGACAATACTTGTCCAAATGCTCATGTGATAATCCTGAAATAAAGCAATTCCTCTCACCAAAATCCAGTGTCAGCAAAACCAGCAATTTCCTCCTTAGGCTGGGGAGTAGGGGCTCACTTAAAGGAAATACACAAAAGGAGAGAGGCCACCCAAATTATGACCCAGTAAGTCCCGTACTCAGGAAAACCCCAGAATTTAACACGGTCAAAGTCTTTGTCAGATGATTTTAAGAGAAGTCAGAAAAAACTCACAACAGGTTTAACCTACTGACACAGCTGAAAAGGATTCGGCCATTGGAAAAGAATCATCACTAATATAAAATCAGCTGTGGGTACGCTCATCTGCAACCAAACAGGTGACATCCAGCTCCAGGCTGGATCATTGGGACTGTTTTGAATAACAGCACCCAGGCACGAAGAGCAGACAAAACCTCTGTGTTAGCTACCTGAACCCATACGGGATGGTGACTACTTTTATGAGTATTGAACTCAAGGAAAAGCCTCTACATCCGCTGTGTTGCTCGTGCCCAGCGTGTGCGGGAATAGCCCAGGTTATTTTGACTATAGTGCGCGGCCTGCAGCAGCATTTGCTAGTGCAGTCCAGACGTGTATAAATTTAAGCCACGGGATTACACCTGATAACCTTCTGTTCATCTACAATTTCCATTGAGCACCACTCCGAAAGCTCAGTGTTTTTCCTAAGATAAGTCTTTAAACTATTTACTTGCATAGTAATAAATCACAGAAGGGGGGGGCGGGGGGAAGCAGTCATTCACTGTGAGTGACAACATTATATGTCAGGTAACATGCAGCATACAATGAAATTAAGATCTCGGAACATCCTTCAATATACAAAAGTGGAGATTTATAGCAGAGAGAGATTCTCCGTCTCCTAGGCCTTAAGAAAGCTTCCCAATACGTTCCTCCCAAATTTTAAGTATTACTATGTGTTTAAAAAAGCTGGTCAGATGCTGTGACAATTTACATGTCCCTACGCCAACCTGAGTCTGCAACCCCTATTCCTGAGAGGGATCCCACTTTGCGACTCTGCAGTGCTCGGGAATTAGCAAGGGGAGCACCAGCAGGAACTGATATTCAGCAGCTCTGCCCAGAAATAGCCACTGCAGGATTCTCCCTGCATTTTAAAAAAAAAAAAAAAAAAAAAGCTGAAGGTCCACCACACCTGCAGCTGCTGAGGGCAGGGAGATATATGGCACTTCTCCACCTGCAGGACACTGCACTTGTGGGAAAGGCATAATGGTTTGGCAAACTGCAGTGTTTTCAGATGAAAGTTCCCTGGATATAAAAACTGAACATCCAAGAAGGCACTCCTGTGGTGACATATAATCTATTTCCACGCAGGTATAGACATACACAGGCAAATCTCCACAGCCAGGATCAGCCCCTCAGCGCAACAAGCTAAGCAGTTCTCCTGAGGTTTTCCTTTCAAGTCATGTTCTGGTAAAAGAGAGGCGCAATACTGTCTATTAGTTGTCTGATTATTCCAAAGTTACACAGCTGGACTTCTCATACTGAACTACTGTGGTTGTGCGTTCAAACACAAGCAGAGAGGAGGCGTTTCTATGTTCTTACCAGCCACCACAGTTTTTCCCTTTTCCAATTTCAGTCAAAGAAAGCAATGGTGACATTTCTATTCCTATGAGTCTTTTTTTTCACTCAAACATGTTATAGCCAAACATGAGCTGACAACAGCTTTTCAACGAATGCAATCTCACAGGCATTTTGATTCGTTGTTTTTTTTTTCCCGTTTGGTTACAGCATCTTTGCCACAACACTTTATTTGACCCTGTAGTGTTTTTATACTACAGCAAAGCCATGAGATCCAATTTCATTTGAAAAAAAAAACCAAGAAGAAACAAGACAGACTCATCATTTCTCTCTGTTTGCACAAGCTTTCATTATATGCAAGGCAAAAATAAAGGAGGCAGAGCCCATCCCTCCCTGGGGAGACCACAGTAAGCACTGGCACACAAACTGATGCGTAAAGGTTAGATGGAGAACCAGAGAGATTTCCCATGCCAATCCACATCACAAAGCCAGTAAAACTCGAATAAAAACTCATTCTGAGTTTTTAAGGAAGACTAAGAAACAGAGAATGTTGGGACATTATAAATGAGCTGAGGAAGGAGGAGCCCTTAACAAAGGCCACATGGAAGAAACAAGAGAAATATGGAACATCAGTGTTCATAATTCAAAGCCCTGACCCTGCAAGGACTTCTGGGCATTCATCCCCTTAAAGTAGGTAGAAACCATTCCTCACATCAAAAACTTCTGTCTATGATCTCTATTGTTGCACATAAAACCAAATGATTTCTATGCATTAGCCTAGCCAGAAGAGCTTCCTGATGCAAAGGATTTTGGTTAAGGGAGCTGTCATACCACTCTGTTGCCTAAAGCCAACTGAATTTCAACTTCAAACTTTTATTTTGCAATGCGTAGGCTTTGCCAAGGGCTAAATAAAGACGCACCACGTAAAATTTGCATAGATCGAGACATTAGTAAACAAGATAGCCCCAAAGATGAAGAAAAACTCCAGGATTTAAAAAATCAACTGACCACCAAGAGCCACAACGTTATGTGCTTACTAGACCATGGCAAGCAGCGTGAAGTCATTTACTCAGAGAAGGGAGGTGTCTGACTCAGGAGGAAAAAAAAAAAAAAAAACTACAGAGATCAGTTGAGAAGCCGTAAGACCGCATGCACTGGCAAAAGTAACAAAAAATTTGTTCTGTTTGTATTCCAAAACGCATGACACATAGCTTATACTTAAAAGATAATTTATATATAAAAAAATAACATCGGCTGATGTGCGTGGTGCCTTCTGACCATTTTCCTCCAAGGGCATTTCAGACAATAGAGCAGAGAGCTGCTCGCTCCGGTTTCTCGGGGACTTCGGAAGGGAAAAGGGCCCATCCCCGTGACAGCACGCCAGCACACACACAACAGGTTTCCAGGCCACCGCCGCCGGCAGCACCGGCCGGACGAGGCGACCGACCCATCCCGCAGCCCTGCGAAGGC
>VWZL01005699.1:19903-222132 GCA_013396915.1 Stercorarius parasiticus
GGGCCGCCCGGTGGCAACGAACAGAAAACCCTCCCGACAACGCTTCCTCCTCCTCCTCCGGGCTGCGGCGAGGGGAAAGGGGGGAGGGCGAGACCCTCCTCGGTTCAACCCCTCAGAAAGTTTCAACCGGGCGTCGACAACAACGCACCCGCCCCGGGGCGCCGCGATCTCTTCCACCGGCGCTGCCCAGCCGCGCTCCGTCGCTTCCTGGCGGCCACGGGGCGGGAGGGCCAGCGGCCCCTGTCCCCGCCCCTATAGGGCGGGGCGGGGGCGGGGACAGGGGCCACCACCCCGCCCCTGTGGCCGTTGCGGGCGCGTCGTTGTCCTCACGGAGGGTTTTCCTGGCAGTAATTGGATCTAAACCTAAAAGACCTCTTGCGGCCCTTTTGGCGACGCAAAACCTGCTGGAGACCTGAGTCCTCGCTGCACCTTCAAGCTGTAACGGTTAGGGAGGAAAAACTTCTTCTGGAAGCTGTAGGCTTCCAGCAGCATCCAGCTCTGGAGTCCTCGGCACAAGGGCATGGACATGTTGGAGCGGGTCCAGAAGAGGGCCATGAAGATGATCAGAGGGCTATGAGGACAGGCTGAGAGAGTTGGGGTTGTTCAGCCTGGGGAAGAGAAGGCTCCGGGGAGACCTTATAGCGGCCTTCCAGTACCTGAAGGGAGCCTATAAGAAAGCTGGAGAGGGACTTTTTACAAGGGCATGTAGTGACAGGACGAGGGGTAATGGCTTCAAACTGGAAGAAGGTAGATTTAGATTAGATATCACAAAGAAATTTTGCACTATGAGAGTGGTGAGGCACTGGAACAGGTTGCCCAAAGAAGCCTTGGATGCTCCATCCCTGGAAGTGTTCAAGGCCAGGCTGGATGGGACTCTGAGCAACCTGGTCTAGTGGGAGGTGTCCCTGCCCATGGCAGGGGGGTTGGAACTAGGTGATCTTTAAGGTCCCTTCCAACCCAAACCATTCTATGATATGTCCAAGCAGAAAATGCAAAACAGTATTTCAGGTGGCCTGTAACCCCACAAGAAGAAAGATAAGAAAATGCACCTGCAGGCAGGCTCTGCGAGGAGAGTAGAGCCAGGTGCTTGACCATCATCCAGGGCAGCCCACACAGTCCTCAGTCCCTCTCATCTCAAGATCTTTTGTTTTGAGTCAAGCTTTCTGGACACCTTCTTCCCCATCCTTCCCTCTCATTGTGTCCCACAGATTTGCCCCCAGACTCTTGCCACTGCAAGCAGAGCTCTCCTGCCTGCCCCACTGACACCAAATCTCCTGAGCTGCTGCTTCGTTCTTGCTCTCCTATCCCCCGCCAGCTGTAACCATACATGTACACTGCTATGGGGACAAAACCCAACCTAAGGCATCCCCTGAAGTGTCTACCAAGAGCTGGGTCTTCTCTCCCTTAGCATTAGCACATCTTGCTAGTGAGGTGTAATGTAAATCAGGAATGGGTGATCTCAGGGAAAAATCCAGCTTGTGCTGCAGTGACTGGATCCCAAGTTCTGCCGCTGCTGCTGGTTGTCCCCAGCAGATACCAACAATGGCCAGACCTTCCTCAGCTCATAAATTGAGGATTTGCTAAGCCACAGATGGAGAGCAATACAACTACCTGTCCCGTTCTTCTGCAAACAATTCACTCAACATTTTTATATGTATAATATTACTTTATGCTCTCCTCAGTTCCTAAAAATATTGTAAGGCTTATGCAGCCTTTTCTTGTCTATCAAGTCCTATTTGAAACTTAGCAGGCCTTGAAGGCAGTGGTGGGAAGGAGAGAAGGGGACAGAGGACTTAAGACTTGAGATAGACATCATTTGAGAGCTGGGCTTTTTGCTATGGCTTAGTAAGAAAGAAGAGTTTTCAAATGCTGCATGATCATTCTCCAAAATAGCATACGTTTACGCCAGGTTTCTGATTTCAGTTTCATGTCAACTTCTGACACCAATACGCTAACAGTCAGACACCTGCTGAATGCTATTTACAACCATATACTGATTTCCAATTACAGGGGTATAAACAAGAGTATTTTCTGTGGAAAGCCCTTATGGCAAATTGGACACATGAGAGAAATCTGAAGTTGATGCAGCATTTTGCTAGTAAAATGCCTATTTTTTACAAAGCAATGGAAAGCATGGGCATACAATCATGGGACTTAAGAACCTCTTTCATTGTTAAACCTTATAGTTCTGTTTCTCGGAGAGAATGCTGGTTTGCAGTTATTTATCCCATGGGCTTATAAAGGGGGAAAGCAGAAGACTCTCCTGTACTGTTAGCCTCCAAGTTGTTCCTGACATTGCCAAGATATGACACCTGAGACAGGAGGAAGGAAGAATCTGCTGCCAGAGGAGCTCATGGTCTCATTTACCTTGTGCCGTGCTGTACTAGATAAGGATCAGGCATTTTTCCCTAGTAGATTACTGTTTGATCCCAATGCCACTATCATGTTAGGTCTACATGGAAATACTTGATACTTGTTGTGTCACCAGCCGGTAGATATCCCTGCAGCTGTTTCTCCAGAGCCTCCAGCAGTTCAGTCCTGCTGCTGAGCCCTTAACCCTCACCCTACAGTTCCAGCACGCCTGCTTAAGAAAAGCAATTAAGCAACACTGCTGCTGCCCCATCCAGGCCTTCTGTATGATGAAATGGGATTCCTAGCCCTGTTCAGTTCCTAGCCCTACCTTCAGCTTTCTCTGGCTTCTACTGAAACAGGCCCACAGACAAAATCCTCTGTTGTTTTTCTTCTCATAGGTCTCCCCAGCCAAGCTCACAGCTCTTGATCAGAAGATAGAGGGATGAAGTCTGTTTTCTTAAGGGGCCTATTGATTAAGTACCCTTAGGATTAGTTAGAAATCTGAAATGCTGATTGATTTTGTTTTTTAAAGATCCCATGGTACATTTTAAAACAACAAACTCCTCTGTATAGCCAAACTCTTGAGGGGGGATTGTATTCTCTCTTTACATATTGCTCCTAAACATCTTCTTCACCAACACTTAGCACAATATTATCACTATAATGGGTATCAGGAGCCCTATCTCACCCTCCATGCTCTCACTGAACTCAGTTGCACGCAAAATAATAAATTCTCCGTCTTGCAAAGGGATAATGGGTGCTAGGGCCCTGGGGGCACTAATAGGCCTTAATGGCCCTGACCAGCCTCACCTGGGGCCTCCACACACACCCACAGGCTGGAGACTCTATTTAATCTCATCCATGAGGTTTTATCTGTGCTGTGGTGAAGGAATGTTTGTCTTTGGTTCTGCTACAGCTGTTGACCTGGATCCTGACCTGCAGGCTGGCTTCTCAGTTTGGCCATGAACCTGTCCTATCACCATGGAGGTATATTTTGACCTAGGCTCTGATTTATCCTGTTCCTTTGCTTAGGCTCTGCAATGCTGAGCTGTGCCCCCCAAGGGCACTGCCCACATGGGAGTGTCCCCCAGTTCCCTGGCCCCTAGGGAGCTTCTAGCCTGTGCAGTGACCTGACAATAGATTCCTGTACTTTCTTATACAATAATGCTCTTTTTGTCCTGATGTAAAATATGTGTATTAATCAACAAGATGGATAGACTATGGGTCAGAGGGTAGGCTGGATGCATCTCTTTAACTTAAGATGTGTGTTCTATACAACAGAAACATAAAACCTCAAATTCATGGTAAGTAACCAGCTGATTTAACATTGTGAAGTATGTCTTTTGGATTAGTAATAGTCAAGCTTTGCTACACTTGCACAAAAGTCAAGCAAGTTATTTATATAAAGTTATATTTTCCTTACTACGTTTATTTTAGTGGCAGCTAATAGTGATAGTCTGTGGTGCATGTTAATAAGACCACATGGTGTGTGAATATCTAACAATTAAGATGAGCTTGCAAGTTACAGATATGTGCTTATTTAATGCATTTGAAGGTATTTCTAGTGGATGAGTCCTATACTATATATGCCTTAGAGGATGGACCCTGTCAAAACTCATGTAGCTACCTATAGCCTGTCAAAGAGACCAGCATTTCTTATGTGCTTCAAACTGTGTGTGTGCATAAACTTTTGCAGAAATAGACTTTGTAATTCTTAAAGTGCTATTCAACCCATTACAAGCATGTGAAGTACCTTCATTTCTTTAAATGTTTTTCTTTACTGGTAATTACTAATGCAGACTTATAACAGCTGCTTGTGGCAAATGGATGTTATATCTACTTTAAAGACACACAGCATGAAATGTAGTCTTGTGCTGAAGAGATTTAGCAGTTTGCTTACAAATCCTACTCACATATCGGTCATAAATTGGGGTATCTCTATCTTCGATAGCCTGCTGCTTTCTGATGAAGGCAGGCCGTCTGGTGAGTTTATATGTAAAAACTAATTCTGCAGTTTTTACTTAATTGCCTCCCTAACTGCATCAAGACATTTTGACTTAGGACACAGCAGTTTTGGTCTTCCCATTATAAATTGTGTTAAATTGGTCAGCTTTAAAGAAAACTACTGGAACTTTCCAGCATTCAGCAGAGGACCAACTCTGCTCCCAAGATTAAACCTACAATTAAAGCTCCTGAAAACTCTATCTAGAGAATGTTACAAGTCCTTTTCATCTCAAACTATCCTTTGTAGTTTCTCCTCTGAATGCACAGCAGAGTCCTTAAGGTCATGTATTTCTGAAGTTAGAAGTGTACCTGTTCAGACTTTTTTTGTCCTTCCCCCTTTCTTTGTACTAATTTTGTCATCCCTGTCACTACTTTCATCACTTAATTGCCACAGGATATTGTGCTAAATGGGAGCCAGAGATGCTTAGTCTTGCATTGTAGGAGTGGAAACACATGTCTGAATTTCTATGAGTAGCTTTCAGTCTAGCCTGATCCTGCTCTTCTGCAGCAGAAACCCCTGAGCCTTCTGCACCCGAGCCTTTCATCCTAGGTTGCTCCCATGCTGTTCCTGAGAGTGCAATTACCTTAACAGGATTGAGAGGTGAACTGTAGCCTTTGTGATAACAGGGTCCTGGGTTTTATAAGCCACTTACACAGAATCTGTGTTTCATTGTTTTCCTTGAACTGTACTTGTATTGTCAGTAGAAACACCTTGCCGCTTATGAACCCAAACCAAGCTCTCTATCAGCTCGGCAAATTTGAAGTCGAAGTAGGAATTCATTAATTTTTTTATTGCATAGCTAAGCTCTTTCCTTAAAAAATTAGGAAATCTGGGCAGTCCCTTGGTAAAGGCAAGTCCCTTGCAGCAAGGCAGCCCCTGCCAGCCTGGGTATATATTTGCATTCAGGGTACAGGATTTTTCTGAAAAAACTGAACTGGCCGGGAAGCTGCCCGAGACTGCAGAGGGAACACGGAGCTTGCACAGGCCAAATATCTGCTGAGAACTCTGTCCAAAGCAGTGACAAACTTAACGTTGCTCTTCACTGGAGAGTGTCACTTGATGCTTATATATTGCTGAGCTTCTTGAAGTGTTCACCTTCTGCTATCTGTCTTGCCTCTGTGAATCTGTGCTCTTTAGCCTATATAGGTATGTCTGCAAGCTTTGAGTGCTTAAGCAGTGACAGATAAAGAAATGTCCCCTTCCTAGGGACACAGGATTTCTGAACTGTGAATGTGTAAGAGAACTCAAGTTATTACATATATCCTCTGAGATAACAAGCCTGGGTGAAGAGAACTGGGTGGTGAGCCTGCAGTGGCTCAGCAAGATGAGTCAAGAGTTGTGAACTGAGCATTGTGTAACACCAAGCCGCACTGATCTGGTGGCTGCTGCTACTGGGATCTTGCATGTTTGCCGTCCACTTCAGATGATGCTGAAGACACATGCAAGACCTGTTTGTAATCACAAAGAACAGGTTTCAGCCTGCCTTAAGGGTAAAGTTAAAGCCTAACAGGCAGTAATAGAGGGTATAAAAGAAAGTACTTGTTCAGAGAAGTGATCAAATCATGCACAGTTTATAAAGAATGTAGTGATTCACTTAACTCTTTTGGGAAAAGATGTGTGATAACTTCACATAAACTGAGTTTTCAGCAGCAATTTCTAAATAATTATATTGGAATTTGGAAATGAGACTTTAAGCTCCTGTATGTTTGTGTACATTTCTAAAAATGTAGGGGCAAAATCAAATTTGAGAATGAGTAACAATTGTATGAATGCAACCAGAAATGATTCAATCTTTTATTTTTAGAACTACCTAACCAAAAGGGTATTTAAAAAGCCTATGATTTTTGTAATAAACAGTATTTTTATTTTACCGATTTTAATGTTATGTTGATTATACTACATTGTATGGTTATGTTAGTGGTTTAGTATTGATTTTAATGAACATTAGTTAATATTTTAAATAACAGGCAAAATAAGAAAGGACCTATGAGCAGAGAGCAAAGAAATTGTACTCAAGAACATCTGCTTTTATAGGCTGGGTTGCTATGATAAATGCACAAGCAGCAGCTCTAGTTAAAGAACTTGGTATGGTGGGCTTTCTTTGGATTCATAGTTACTTAGGCAAACATTCAGAGTGAGTCAACTACATTCAGGACAATTCAGGTAATTTTCAACACTTGCTGTAGGACAGAAGTGTTTAAAGATCACTTGGCTGAACTCTGCTCAAACTCTTCTTTCACTGACATCTAATCAGAGTATTTTTTCACCTTTGCAAAATATTCTGATACTCATATAATTATATAAAATATTATATAATACATGAATTAGGGTAATCAAGTTTAGTAGAGAAATTCTTTCCTGCCCAAAACCCAGTTTTATTGTCAGGAATATCTTGGGTGAAACTTAGCCTTACAGACTGAAATTTGTAAAAGGACAATGCCAGTGGGTATCAGTGAGGTCAAGACTTTATCTTGTGATTATATTTTTTTTTTAAACTTGCCCAATGCTCTTTCTCTATGCCTCTGTACAATAGAGATAGTAAATGTCTCTCATAAAGGCGTCACGTCATGTGTGCAAGGAGCTCGATCTCTGATTTTGTGATGGAGTTGTTGTTCGAGTTGTAAGGCAAAAGAAAGAAGGTGAAGGCTCAAGGTACTGTTAATGCTTTAAGGAAAGTATATGAAATGGTGCCTTTTTTCCCCTCAAGAGTCAAACCATAATCTTTATTTTGTTCAGAGTTGGGGGGAAGAAAACCTGTGAAAACAGGAATTTTATTTTGAAGGTGGTCTCAAACTGTTACGGTATGTTGGTGATTTTGAGTATCTTAGTCATGATGGCATCGTGCATTTTTCTGAACATTAGTTCAAGGTTAGATGCTAAGGTTGTCTGTGAGATCTTCCTTTTCCACCAGTGCTAATGATTCACCAGTGGTGAACTGAGAAAATGCAGTTAGAGTAGCTATAACCTTAAGCTGTGAAAATGGTCTCAATTGTTTAGTGGCTTATAAAGCATTTCTTAGTGCTTAGAATGATTATTACTTCTGAGAACTCTTAGCCATACTCCTGTCAATAAATGTTTTTATAGATGATGGGATCTATTATTCTTGCAGAAAATCATAGAAATTACACCTGTATGTATTAAACTGGTACCCATTAGTGACTTCACAACAACTTATTATCACTTCAAATCATCCTAACTTTTGTTCATCCAGTTAATTACAAACAATTACCTCCCAAGTTTCAGACTATATATGTTGACAGTCACATTGTGCTTTTAGTGTTTTATATAGTAACCTTTATGTACAGCAATGCCTGCAAAGTTGTGCCTTGTATTTAAATCAACTGTAACACTGAAAGTGAACACATGTTTAATGAAATTAAGCAAGGTCATCCTCACAAGGTGAAACATGAGAAAATAGATCAACAAGACTTAAATTCCTGGTAAGGGCTGGGTATTTTAGGAAGCCTTAGACCTTACTAATCCAAGCAGAATACACACCTGCAAAAAGCTGGCCCTTACTAAGCACAATACTTAACAGAGTAGGAAGGGGAACTGCAGCAGAGGGAAGGACAATGACTTTTGAGGTCAGGGAAAGTCCAAAACCAAGAACTTGCTTTGCCAGAAGGCCAGCACCTAGCCTGCCAGACCAGTGCATTTGACAAATGTGTCTCTAATGATACCATGCACTGTTCTCAAATTCTTGTTTAGTCAAGCCTCTAGCTGGTATAATTCTGGGGTTTTTCACATGGACGCAGGAATTCGTATGTCACTTAAGTAATCCAGACTAATATGATAGTTTTAGACTAATTTTGCCTCAGTGGTTGTCACTAAATCCATAAGGTGTGAAAGTGCGAGATGATTTATGCTGGCCTTGGTGTCACAAATCAGTTTGATTGGTTTATTCTGAGGCAGAAATATAACTTTTTTTTAAGGAAAAAATCTGAAATTCCAGTAATTGCTATAAAAGAAACCTAAACTAAAAGTTAAGTCAGCCTGTATGAAGACCACCTGCATGTAGTAAAAGGAATCTGAAGAGTAGCAGAGTCAGCAGCACAGACTTAGTTATTTACACAGATGTAATTAGTGACAATGAAGGACATAAACTTTATGAAAAATCTAGAACAGTGGACTGGGAGGCAAAAAGTATAAGGACTCTTGCATTTTGTCACTGACATGCTACATGTCTAAAGAAATCCTAATGACAAGTACTTAGTGCCACGCACCTTTTTTGGAGCTCTGGGTTCCCCATCCATGTAAGTGTGTGGCGTTACTAATTGAATACTTCATTAACAGTTGCTGGCACTTTGAAATTCTTAGCAGAAGCAGGCTATTGAGGGAAAGAAAAACATTACAAAAAAAAAAAATAAATTCTCAAGTTAGCAGAAGCAAGCAGTTAATGTCAATTGAACTAGACTTCCATGACCTGTTCTGAGCTGTTACCTTTTCCCAGCCTACTGATACAAACAGATCTAAGCTAAGTTCCTGGTATTTCCTATCAGCCTGATATTTACAGCTGGGGGCAACACTAAGATCAGATTTTCTGCAAGTTTGTCTTTAAGTGTATGCTGCATATGCAGCCAAACTACTCAGTGGAGTTGGAGTGGAACTAATGCTTTCAGGACTTATTAAAATGTCTGGTTTTCAACATTGCTATCCTAAATCATGAGAGTTAGAGTAATGAAATTAATAGCTGGGTTATACCTTTGTCACCATTCTTTGTCTACTGATGTTCCAGAGGAACCTATAGGAAAGTATCTTTGTGTTTAAAGATAACATCTTTGGTTTCATTTCTTCGTCTTGCTCCCTGTGCTTCTCAAGCCATCACTGAAGTCAGTCTTCCTTATGGTCTCCATTTTACTACTTTTTACCCTATAATTTCCTTTTAGTCTTTGGTAATATTGCTTCTTTTGAAAGCCACATGCTTCCAACTCCTCAAACACTGCATCTTCTATCAGTGCATCATTTCTTTCTTTCTAAGACACTGTTCTTTTCTCGCTCCCTTTTCTTGAACGCTATTGTCTTGGGTCCCTTTGCCCTAGGGCTCCTGTTCTGCATACACTTCCCCAGGTGCTTAACTTTAATCAAGTAATAAACAATGACCAGGCTAAAGTGACAAATTTTGAGTAACTTTGGGTTATTTCATCTACTTATGCTGCACATGAGCATGGCCATTTGATTGATAAACACGTTTACCACAAGGATGCGTTGATGGGAATGATAAAGGCTAAAACCGTAGATATAAGTAACTGTTATCTGCTGAACAAGCAGAGAACTTGCTGCTCTTATTTGTTCACCTTGCTTTTCTATAGTTACAGGTTTAGTAACATACAGAGGTTTAAGGACAAAAGGAGGCAATAGTTCATATCACTTAATTATATATGTCATAGGCCATTACACTTCATGCAATAAGCCTTGCACAAAGCTCAGTAAAACCTAATGTTAATTTCAATAGACTTTTTAAAAGCATAAATTTGGAATTTATACTGTCTTATCAAGGATCCACCAATCTGAACTGAAGTGAAATTAGTTTAGTTTTCCATCGTCCTATAGGAGTCTTGGTAGTTTACATAAACCAGAAGTTATTTGAAATACACCAGAGCTTTCTGTGGTTGGACATTATGATTTTACTTCTAAAGGGTGTATATATGTTCCTACATTGTTTAGACATTGTCTTCTGTTAAAGGCAACTTATGTATATGTATAAATCTGAAATGGGCTTGTGGCCTCCTTTCACAATGCATAAAGGATTCACCAAATGGTATTATGGAGGGGTTGTGTGTCTTAAAATTCTTTACTCTTTGTAGACAAGCTTACTCTCTGCTGTAAGGCATCTGGGTCACACCAGGAGTAAAGAGTAGAAACATTTGAAGACTTGAGGTGTCTAGTGCTCTTTCTGTGTTAGTGGCAGGTTGTTCACTGGCCAGCTGTATGCTCCCATGCTTTCCTAGGGAATGCTGGACGTGAACAGTTATCCTATTCTAGGAATTATGTTAAGAATTTTTTTGCCAGCATTAATAGCAAAAGCAAATGACTACAAGTTAATTGTTATCAGAGATGAAATGCCCTGCTTTCCCACAGCCGTTGTTAAACTTCAACAGCTTGTGTCCATCTCTGCTTGCTACTGGCACTGAGGAGCGAGGCTGATGTCAGACTGGAGCAGTCAGAACAGGAAGACATGATTTACATCAGCAAAGTCAGACCCCATGGTTTCTGGGTTTCCCTAGCACAGCACTCCTTCATGTAGTGGTGTTTTCCTTAGCTAAGTATTCTAGGCTTAAAAAGTTTTCCTCAGATCAATTTAAAAGGTAGAGACATCTGCTAGATCTAGGGAGTTTATGTACTTATCTTGGGCAGAAGGCTGTGGGATTTCTTTTCCTGATGGAGTGTAATGGAAAAACAGGCAGTTAAGGAGCTTCAGGAGGCAAGATGCTTCTTTCCACGGAAAAAAGACTTCTCTTAGCATATTTAACATAAATAAGCAGAAGAACATAAATTTAAACTTCATAGTTCTAATTGCTTGTAGAGCATTGAGTGATTACTTGATGTCATGAATTCAGGCAGAAACTTTTCACTCTTGAAACATGAATTTGATTCCTAAAGCCAAAAGCAACAGTGTATTGCAAGTGTCTCTTCCCTTTTCACAGATGTCTCTTTCAATCCACCCAAAGTGTGGTTGTCAGCTTCTCTCCTGGAAAACTCTTCATCTAATAAGTGTTGCATTGTCAGGAGTGCAAAGGGGTGCTGCTTTGAGTCAAAGACTTTACTGTGTGTGCCAGCTCTTACATCTAGTCGTAGCTGCTTAGTGACTGCTGAAGTTTTTTTTTTTTATGGACATCAGATGCCAAATGCACAGAAGTATTTCCTGTGTCTTACTAGCTCTTTGTGGAAACATTAGGGGAGAAAAGCAATTTCCTGTCAGGAAGAGCTAATGTCTCTAAGTGCAAGCATTAAGTCCCTGTAGAATGGTGGCTTCACATGCTGTATCTACTTGACAAACTCAATCAAGTAAATGGAAAGGCTTGGTGGTTAATTAGCTGGTGTTACATTGTCTGTTCATGGATGCCTGGCTGTATATTATCTCTGACAAATGCTTTCATTCAACAGTGTAATTCATAACTGCCAGAGTTTCTCCTAATGAGCTGGTTTGATGTCATGCTTTATTACAGTGGCTTGCACCTTTGCAGATAAGCTTGGGTCAGGACTGCCATTGTAAGGCCCATATGTTCTGAGGTGTAAACACAGCCGTAAGTGCTTGCAATAGGTAGAAAGGGACAATTGCACTTAGGAAGATCATATTCATTTGTTGGGCAGCATGAAAAGAATAAGGGTAATATTTTCAAATTAAACTAAATGAAAAATGCCACGTATACAGCTTTGAATGCTCCAGTTTGCCATGCAATATCTAAAGCTCTATATTATGCTGGGTCTTATTATGCATGCACAAAGGAAGAGATAGTCCCTGTCCTGAAGAGATTAAACAGACTAGCTATTTCTTAAGCATAAAGCTTTAGAGATAAGATGTTGGAAGTCTTTCAAAAATCAGACATGGCAGCAATCAAGATAGGGAAATTGTCATAACAAAAGCATCCCAAAGTGTCAGGTCTTTGCTAATAACTTGGGTGTCACTTGACATTTCATCTGTAAAAATCTGCCTTCCATATAGCTGGCTGCAACTCACTCCCATTTCTTCTTTAGTGCTTGGGTTTTTCCCCATATTTTCCAGCCTTTTTGTCAAACCTAGATGAATTCTGCAACCCATGAGAGAAAGAAAACCTGTTTACAACTCAGTCTGCTCACTCTGGAAATGTTTTACCACATCTTTACTAGCAAACCAAGCAGACATCAGAGTGGCCCTGAACCATGGCACACAACTCTTCCACACCGGTAAGAGTCACCAGTGCAGTTTTGGGCTGGGGAAATGATTCCCAGCTGTGGTTTGGGGCCTTGCACAGGACAGTGACTTGGTGGTGGTGACACCTTGTCCTGTATGATAAGGGAGTTTACATGTCTGAATGTCAGTTGTGCCAGTTTGTCCTGTCTTATATGCTAGCCTCTGAATCTGTAGAAGAGTTCAGAAAGAATTCAGGGTAAAAATAAATTTAGTAGCAGAAGTTCAAACTAGTGAGCAATAAGACCTACTGAACATGTCTCCCAAGGCTCTTCACTGAAATCAGTACTCAATCAGGAAAATACCAGGGGATCGCATCTTCAGTCTGGGGAACTTGCTGTAGCTGAATTCAAGCACCATGTATAACATCCTCAAATGTTAGAGGTATAATAAAAATGTAAATGAACTTAACAGTTCAAAAAGGGAACAAAAATATGACTAAGCAGAGCCTTGAAAAGAGGCAGAGAGCTGACATGGCATAAAAATGTTGAAAAGCTGCTTGAGAGCTGTCAGAGCCCTGGAGCTTTGGGTGCCTGGGCTCAAGGCCAACCCAGAGTTGAAGTAGCTGGTAGCCTTGAAAGAAAGATAAAGAGCCTCTGTAGAGGCTCTGCCTGAACATGTTTGCTGAGAAGCCTCAGTGGGAGCACCTCACACTAATTCTGGGAGCTGCTTTCAAGCTGAGGCTCACAACTTTAATAGCTTGAGCTTTGCTGCAGCCATGCCCGTGCCTGGTGATGTACCCTGCTGATCTGGACACTGGCCCAGACTTGTGGTCTTGGCTTTCCAGCCTGTTGCCTGATCCTCTGGGTTCGAGGCTGCCCTGGGCACCCCAGAATCTGCTCTACTCCCTGGCTAGGGGAGGTCAGATAGGCTCTAGCTGGTGAGGACCCTGCACTGTCAGCCATGTGAGAATCCCTGGCAGCTCATGGCTCTCCTCTTGCAGAGCAACCAGCTGTCTCGGCACCCTGACAAGAGCTACTTTTGATAGTAATTTGCCAGTGTGTGACCCTGGAGAGGTTTTAAATCATGAGGAACACATGCCAATGTAAAGAAGTTTTGATGCAATGTTGCCTTAGCCCTCAGGAGCACAAAGGTCTGATGTCATTATCTTGCATTATAATAGCTATTATTGCATGTGGTAGATATATGTAACAATCTAACATTGCTGGTTGGACAATGACAGCAGGTTGCCACAGTAACTGTTGACTTTTTGACACTAAAATACATCAGCCTGAAAGTAGGACACTTTGTTTGGAACTAACACTGTTGCAGAGTAGGGTATGTCTGCTCAAATAGCCCAGCATCAAGGGGGTGCCATGGCAGTGTGGGCTAATCGAAAGATTTCTTACCAATTCCATAGAAGGTTTTGTTTTCAAATTAAAGATATTCCTTTTTAATTATCAAGCAATCCTTGTTAAAAAATAGTATAGCTGGACTGTTTGGGACAGCTGACACGTCACAAAACTCCCTTCTTTCATCTCCTCCTTTCAGGAAGAGGGAGAATTAACAAAATAACTTTTTACTGGAAAACCATTCAACATTTTTCTACCATGGTGATAGCTCTGTCGCAAGGCCTTTGACACATTCTGAATGTGCATCAGATATTAAGGAGTACTCTGAAAACATGTGTCTTCATCTCACAGACTGTCCTCCTCTTACAAATTGAGATAATTCCTGAAAAAACTAGGTGGGAGATAACCTGAGCTCCAATGCACTCAAAAGTGTCTACACTAGTTTGCAGTTGCTATCGGGTAGCTTCTGGTCACTAGCATAGGCTGAAAAACAAACATTCAGGGCAGATGAATTTACAGATTGTTCTTTGTTAAATATGCAGAAACTCCACCTTCCACACAACTGTACCTGATGCTGTCACTTGTTGCAGCAGTAGAGAATTTGCTAGTCTTCAAAGGGGCAGCATGTGCTGTTCTGCTGGGCATTTTATGATGGCTACTTTGCATTACAGCAAGGTAATGAGGCTCTGTAATCCATATATGTCAAAGATCAGAAACACCTTTGCAAGGTAGGAATGTGGGAAATCTGGATTCCACTCCTGGCTGTGCCGCTGACATGTTGGTCAGCCCTGAATGAGTCAATTCAGACCAGTGTGCCTCTGTTCCCTGGCCAACCTCTTTTGTGTTAAACTTGTGTAGTGAGTAAGCAGTGATTTATTTTTTCACCCCTTCAGGAGACTAATATCTGTATGGGGCCTAGCATAGTGGATCACTTAGCATGATGGATCCTTTAGGCGGTGCCATAACAGTAATACTAAAAAGGAGGAAGCTCCTCATTTAAGCAGTGAATGAGATATATATGTGTGTATATGTACTTCAATACAAGATTTCCCATACTCCTCCTACTAATATATCTGTATCTTGGTGTGGAAGGACAGATCTAGTGACAGAATTAGCCCAGCAGCAGAGTGTGGGACTTGGCTCTTTCCATTGTCAATAAGAATGTGAATTAGAACTGCACTGTCAAAAGTGTATTGGGAAAAAAAAAGCTTTGCCTTATATTAGGTCTTTATGATCTGGTCAAAATGATAAGTGATGCTAATGATATTAGGCAACTGCATCCAGATGTCTCATCCCATTTCTACAGTCAAGAATGGATCACATTAATGATATTTACACTTGCTTCCGAAACAGTTGACAGGAGAAGTGCTGTTCTGAGGCAGAAGACCTTGGACCTATTTATCATTCATTAGTATCCACTTTTGTAATGAGGAAGACCTTAGAAATAGAAGCAGTCAGCACAGCAGTTGTGATGTTAATTTTATTGAAATGTCTTAGGTATTCAGGAGCAACCCATGATGTGTAACTATTCAGGGTTCCCATGCTGGCCCATGACATAACACATAATATTTGAGAGCAAAGAAAGTACTGATAATTCAAGTGTGATTATATTTGGGAAACAGTGTGGTAGTCGAATTAATTTGTCCTAACAGGCCTGTGAAGATACAGCATCTTTAACTCATAGCATCTACTCTATTTAAGAAATCACGCTAGCCACAGGACTACTTTAAAGATGAGATTAAGCAACAGAGAATTTCATGTAGCTCCTGAGCACATGAAGTTCTGTACATAGCAGAAATGGTCCTCAACCCTTACCTCGCCAAACGTACATTACTATAATCAACTGGGCCTAAGTAGAATGATGTAGACCTTTTAACAGACATTGTGGTGTTTTCAACTACATGCTTCAGTGTTTTAAGTGAGTGATTGAACCTGTTGCAAATCCTAACAGTTCAAAGGATAGGAAGAGGCTAAGAACAGGAGAGTTTGACTATGCAAATATGAAATCAGAAGAGCTGAGGGACTTTAATCTGTCATTAGGATGACAGAAATTAGAAGGAAGTGGTAGGAAAACCCACCAAAGAGCAGTCATTTATTTTTCCCTCATGGAAAAAGTAGCAAGGACTAGAGTTCACCTGACTCTGACCAAAGAAAAGTGAAGCAGCTTCTTCTGTGTCCTTCAAAGAGCAGCCCGAAGTCCCTTGTTAACAATGGTGATAATCTGAACAGAGCCTCTAAAGTGCAACCACACAAAGTTACCATTTAAACACCTGTGAACTTAGTGGTGTTTAAGGACATTGGTGTCATGGTTTCCTCATGAAAAGGGCCAGAGAATATATCCAATACCACAATGACTCCTGAAAGTGAGCAAAAAATCCTCCTGTGCTTCTAACTTCAAATGCTTGTATCAAGAAAAAGAAACATATCATGAAATATTACTCTTGCCATTCAAATATGGGCACTTCTGAATTTCCCAACTAGGAGTGGTCTCTGAGCTGCATTAATTGGCTTGTGATGCCTGAAAAATCACTTTTGGTCTGGGCTGAAAACATGCAAATGATCATACTAACAATTTAATTGTATGGACAATTGTGTGGCAGTGCTGAGGGCTATATCCTCACCCTATATACTCATTGCCCATATAAATGTTACTGTTGTTCCTAGCCAGTGCAGGCTATGGATTTCTGTGCCTGTTCAGTATGTTACTGTGGAAATATGAGATGTAGAAGAAGTAAGAATTGGGTAGGAAAATCAACATCCTAAATCAAGGGAGGAAATCAAGTTTCTGACTGGCTGTGATTTGTACATGAAGTTCACACCAGTACAGCCAGCCATCGCACAGCACACTGCTCAAACCATTGTTTGGCCAGGATGTTCAAGTATTTCAGTGTCCACAGCTGAGTGGAGTTTTCAAAAGTATTCCATACACCTGCCAGTGATTTGTTTAGAAAAAACGATGATAAATATCATAAGTGTTAATTGTGGTTGATGAACTCTGAAAAATGTAAGGAGTTGCTCATGTTGGTCAGATAAAACTCTTATCTTTCAGCATTTTTGAAAATCTGGTTAAATTTTGAAGGGCTTACTGACACTCCTGCTAATTCATAGACATAAGAACCTTTCTGCAGAGAAGTAAATATCCTGTGAGCAAAATTATGGAGCAGGAGGCTTTCTTCAGTGAAATGGTACAGTTGACATGTTTTTCCTGAGTCTCTATACTATAATAGACTCAGGTATTTCATTACAGTAATGAAATAAATTAGCAAGATGCTCATAGCTGCCGTTAGATAAATCTGATGTAAAGATTATAACAAACCTGATCAAAGTAATCAAAATACTGAGGCAAAAAGAAAAAAAATTCCTTTGCTGTGATATATTTGCACACAGTGGGAGGTCTGTGTGTACAGACAGTATTATATGGATTGTAGAAAATATTAAGATACATTCTGCTATAAAATATCTAAAATAGGCTATGCAAGTTAGCGGGAATCAGAAGAAAGTTTGGGGAAAAAATTGAAAAGAGCATTAGAAAATAGAAGCACATTTCACATTCTTCCTGATCAAAGAAATGGTTAACTAGTGTTTTCTTTCACAGACTTCTAGATGAATTTTTGTGAAAAAACAAAATTCCTCAAAAAATATACATTCCTTATGACATCAGTATTTGATTCAAATGGAAATAAACCTACAGTTCTGAGTTTTGGGAAACAATTTCCTGTATGTTGACAGACCAATGTATGACCATTTGTGGTTTCCAAACAACTGAAATAAACCAAGACACACCTTATCATCTCTGCGCATTTTTTGTTATGGAAGGCTGACAGAAAATAGCAACAAATCAAAATGGCTGAATTATCTATTCTGCAGTGGTTAAGGAACTATATAAGAACAGTGCTGAATCTGGCTTATAATTCTATCTCCAAAAATTCCATATGTCTACAATGTATAAGGTGTAGAAATACCACAAGTAGCTTGAAATGAGCTAGTTCAGACTTGACGGCATTAGTAGAAAACTCTGCCTAAGCAAGTTCACCCAAACTTTATGCTAGGTTAGAAGCTGCTCTGCCATGTGTTTCACTGAAAAACTTAGCCAGACCTGTATAACTAAACTCGGACAGCATTTATTTCGCTAAAGGGGACAATGACTCTGCATGTTTTCTCATACTAGTTGCTTATAAAAATCAGAATTTACAACATGGCAAGATTAACAAGAATTGAGATCAGGACTTGATCAAACTTATTCCCTGGATAAGTACATTTTAAAGGGATAACTTTCATCTTTTCCTACTGTGTATCAGTCAAAGAAAATGGGAGTTAACGTGTTGTCTTGGCACTGAAGTTGAAGTCAGAACGCTAACTCTTCCACTGTCATCTGTATCCAGCTTCAATTTGTGGCTGCCTTCCAGTGATGGTTCAGCATTTGTCTCATCTTAACAGGATATTATAAGCTTAGCCTGTGGGCAGCACAGGAAGTGCCTTTTCCTGCTCTGATATCACAGATATGATAAGCAGCCCAAAGCAGTATACAATTGCCTAATGACATGCATACTGCACTCTAAGCATGGCTTTAAAGGAATTACAGCACATAGCTCTGCAGCAGTTCAGCTATCACTAGCCTGACAACAATTAAGGCAGAAAATTAGTCATGCTAGGCTTTGTTTTTGTGTTGTTTTCTTAACTTCTGTGTAACACAATGAACCTTAACAAAAAAGCCAGAGCTTTTCGTTTTAGAGGTATTAAAATTGTTCAGTGGCAAGGTGCCATATGTATTCCTGGACTTTCTTTTTATTGACATTGGTTTTAATTTTAGAACAGTCAATATCTTAGCTGGACAGCAGAAAAAAGTTGAATTACTTAATACAAAGTCTTTGAAATGATTGCCTTAAAGTTATCATCTAACTTATAGAATGACTGATTTTTAAGGAAAAGTCAATGAAAAGATAGAAAAATTTTTTTAAACGTACTCACACATGCATACTCATTCCTTGGCTTGTTTTCCAGCCTAAGGTTTCTATCCTACTTCTGATTGGTTTCCTGGTTATATATGCATTTTATTAGTAGTAAATGACTCTTAAAAACTTTAACTGTCCAACTTGGCTGATAACCCTAGAGTCAGGATGATACTTTTATTTAAAGGCTACATCAATTTTCCTAACCCTTGGAAGATGGGCTGCAGTTTGAGTAGTGACAGACTTCAGGCTGACCAGTGTTCCACCTAAGTACCAAAATGGACCGGAAGGTGCGGAAATCACACAGATGTAGAAATTGTCATTATCTTTGCCTGTTAGCAAATTATAAGGAATATCTTTCTGCTGGTGCTGGGCAATTGGAGGAACAAAATGATAAATACCAGGATTCCTAAATGAATATGAACAGAAGGGCTGTCTGTGATTGCAAGGGCATATTGTCTTCCATGGGGTTCCCATTCCTTTCAGCCATTTTGTTCCACTGTCTGTCACAAATACTGTTGAACCTACTGTCAAAAAGCAGTATCGTCCTGCCAACTGTAGGTCTGTATGAGAGGTGGTCACTGACTGCAGTGGTGGTTCTCCTTCCAGGTGAAGTGGCAGAGCACTGTGCAGCATACAAGATGTTCTAAACCTGATGATGACTTCTGAATATAAAAACTACATGGCTATTATTGGTGGGTATTGGTCATCATTTTAATTCATTTTGGTCAACATTTTTAAAATGTTGGGGATGCCATAAAAAAATAATGGGGGAAAAAAACAAAGTAGCACAGCTCAAATGCTCAGACGTTCCATAATGCCTGTGTTAACACAATTTGTGCAACCTGAAAGCAGTCTTTGTTGCTTTATGCACCTATTTCTAACATTTGAACCCCAACCTGGTGCTACTCTTAGCTTGATTTAGGTTTGTGTAAAGAGCTAGCTGGTTTCCTGAAAGTCAACTTGATTGAAACTGAAGTCCACGCTTTTTGTGCCTGGAACAAAAGACACACAATGCAATAGGGGTGAAAAATATAGTTCTTGCTTTCCCATATGGGGTATTCCACATGTGTGTAGTGTTTTTTTTTTTACTCGATTCTTTCTGTGCCTTGATCTTCCAATATTAAATGGGTATTTATCACTCGCATTAAAAAAATTGTATGACAATGCAGTTATTGGTTTCGAAATAATCAGATACAGTTATGATGAAAGCTGTAGGAATGTCTGTGAGGTTATTGATTCTTCCCTGGTAGAATGAGTTAGAATTCATCATAGTAAGACAGGGTCAGGCAATGATTTCTGAAGGTACAACAAGGTATCAGTAATCATTCCATTTACTGGTCATGATCCATCTTCTATGAATTAATTTGAGGCCCAAGTTAAAATGAAAATAAGATATGATGAAAGACTGACTTTGTAATCTGAACATTTCTGTATATTTTTGCAATTAAAATACATTCTTCTCCTATAAATCACAGCTTCATTCTCAAAGTTTATAAACTAATCAAATGTAAACCCATCACATACATCCATCACATACATTGTTTCATACAAAAATACATAAAAAGAGGGCTTTCTCTTTGATAAAAAAAATACACAAAAAAAGACAGGGAGAAGAAACAAACCTGCTTTAAATGGATAGCAACTGTTCTATGACTGTTGTTGGGATAAGTTTTTTTTTTTAAGGTTGGCTTCTCAGCTGGGATGTATTGTCCGTATACAAATGGAGCTGTGCCAGTCTATAAGTACTAAGGATATGGCCAGGTGTTAGTAGTATTAAAGATTTATGATATTTAGTCCCTTGAATAGACTATCTGCTTTTCATGGCATGTAGTGTACTTGGGTTTTGGTTGTTAATGAAGGTGGAGTGAAATTTCACAGCTGATCTCTAGAAGAGGCTTATGAAAGCCAAAACTGAAAGGACAGCTATAAAACAATACACTATTTTATAAATTAAGCTCGCATTCTACTGTAATTGCCTTTTTCTTTTTGTGGCTTTCTGATCTATGTCATTCCTAGTAGGACTCCCTACACTGTAACACTGGTATGGGCAGACCACTGCAGTATATAGTAAAACTCAGCAAATATACTCATAAATCAAAGTAATGTCTGCTGAGGAGTGCACATGTACATTCACAAACATACTGTTTTTGAAAACTAGGTGAGGTCACTTCTCTCAGCCAGTTCCTTGCTTTACACCTCCCTAAAAAGATCATGAAGGACTTGGCTTCTGAAGTGCTTTCCAATTAGCAAAGTAGTTTGTGTAATTTTGCCTTCCCGCTAGCTGATGCACTCTGTGTGGGAAGCCCTCCCCTCCCTGTTGGCTCAGAGCCGACATTGCTGCAGGATGGCTAAGGACAGCCAGGTCTCCTGGTGCAGCTTTTCCCACTGGTTACTCATTCACAGGTCACAGCAAAACAGGGCTTCTAAGCTGTGAAGCAGTTTGAGATTGCCTGAAATACATGTGGTTAGGGAGCTGCACAGACGACTCCTGTACAAGGATCCAGCAGCTCAGTATGTATCCCGGTACTGTGTTGTTTTTTTGTTGTTACAGTTTAGGCTCATTAATGACTAAGAGAAATACTTTGTTACAGTTGTGCTACATGGCCATTTTATTTCCTTTTTGCCTTGGGGAATCTATGTTAGAGAGGCAGGATCCAGACTTAAACCATGGAAGAGCAGAGAAGTGCTTAATCTCCTTGCATCTTTACTGCAAGTAAAGACCTTCAACACATCTCACTCACCACTCCCTCTAGCCCCACTTCCACAAAGTATTAAAATCCTGTTTGAACCCTACCCTTTGAACTGGTGTGGGGAAGCACCAGTGTCTGGTGAACAAGATACCAGCCTGCCTGTCTCAGAGAGCTACACCTGACCTCTGGCTGCCACTGATGCAACGTATGTTGTTGGTCAAATAACTGCACTTCTCTGTGAGCTTTCACTAAGTTTTAAGGACTGTTTCTCCTCTGCCAGGCAAAGCTACAGTGCATGAAACCAGTCAAAGACAAACCTCACAACATATTCAGTTCTTGCGTGGAACTATTAAACCTTTGTCAAAAGTAGGAACCACAAGAAGAGCTGATTCTAGCTTGACTTACACTAAGGGAATGCAAGGTACAGAACAGTTGGAAAAAATGATGTCACTCAGCTTTCAAAATGTGTTGTTAAATGAAGGCATTACTTTGATTTATGCGTACACCTGTGGTACTCTAATTTTAGAATACATTCTTGGAGTTTTTATAGGAGGCAAACCATGACTGCAAACATGCCTTATGACATTATCATTGCTATTGCAGGAATCCCAGTTCTGGCCTCCGCCAGATCATGCTTGACGCACTAATGACACAGACTATATGAGCATGTCTGTATTTGTGTCTATACAAGAGTTTACATGCTTGCATGGGGGGTCAAGGGTTTTTTATGAACACTATTCACTCCTTTTCTTATGTGCCTATCTGATAATGAACAGTATTAGGACGGGATATTTTTCTATGCAGGCTTTATTTCTTTATCTTGATGACCAGTAATAGCTCCATAACTGCAATGGATTTTTACCTTTCTGAGATGAGGTTCAAAGTGTTATAATGATTTCTCAGTCATACTCAGTGGAAAAAAGAAAGATTTGGTTTTCACTTTCTTGACTGTAAGGATGGAATTGAAATGACTGGAGAAATAATAACATAAAGCCAGTCAAACCCTCAGTTCTCTCCAAGAAATAAAAGCAGTGTCTAAGAGTCATACTTCAAGATAAGATCTGTCTGGGTATGTGCTTCCTTTTCATTTGGAAGGAAATTCCCAGATAGTGCTCTTTCCATGCAGCTTGAGAAATGTACTCAGCCTGCTGCTGTGCAGCTTTTGAATGATTTCAGTTTCTATAAAAAGATGATGATCTCATCTTCAGTACTTAAAGATGTATCCACCCTATCTTTCCCCCTTGCCCAGCACGAAGGGGAATTTGAATTTATGAAAGCTAGTGTGACTATAAAAGGATTGACCTGAATGACAGAAAGGCATTAACTTTAACCCCTTCCCTGCTTCCAGCCTGTACATGCTTGTGTCCTGGCAGGAAGAACAGATGGGGAATTGAGGTTCCTGCAGGGTTTGTATGGTGGGCTGCAGAGATGCTGCATTGCTCCATTGCAGACAGCATTGCTCCCTCTGAGCTACAGAATCACTGACCTGGGTAAAGGCAGCCTGTAGCGTGCTCAGCTCTAGAAAGAGAGATCAGGATAGACTGTCCAGCGCATTCCCTGGATGGACTGTGAGAGTACTGGTAGCGTCCCAGAAGAGAGATATTCTATATTACAGGTATTTATCAATATTTTCTAAAGCTGGGACGTACAGTTTGAACCCTCAAGCCATATTTTGGCATGCCCACTATGATTTGATTTTCAAAAGACCTATGGCACATATTTAAGTGAGTCAGAAATGCTTAAGGTGTTTAGGCTTTCAAAGACCAAGCTATTAATTTAGAGGCCAGTTGTTAAAAGGTCTTTAGGCTCCAGAAACCTCTTGATGCTAAATTTAAACTGAGGATTTATGAACCTAACTCAAAACACTTTGGCCTGAGGGTTGTTTTATTATTTTGGCCCATGTATATGCAGCGAGGCTGATTGCAGAGTAGCCCTTTCACCTTAGCTACCTGCTTGTATTTTCATAACACGAGGGTGCTTTTTTGCAGGGTCATTTAGTAAACTTAGTTTAATTCCAAAAAGAGGAAGGGACATATAAGTGTGTTGAGAAAAAGTTTTGCACAGAATACCTCTTGCATCCAATATTCAAACCTTTGTGTGTTCCACAGTGGTTTCCCGCAAAGGCAAGGCGCAAGAGGAGGTGGACTGTAATGCAGAAATGTTCAACAGTGCTGTATTCGTTGCATTTCCTAGCTAAGTACTCAACTCTTCATATCTTGTCACTACTTGATTCCTGGCTACTACTGACAGTGCATACCTCAGACTATAATCCAGCCTGTGTTTAAATTTCATTTCCTTCTATTGTATTGCTGCTTCAAGAAAATCCTCAATAACTTCATCCAGTATTTTTAAAATGTGCCAAAACAGATGCCAAATTGTCCTGAATGCAATAAGTGTACTAACAAGAAAGAAAGTTTCCAATATCCCAATGTGTCTTTTAAAATGCGTTTTTCCCCTTAAAAACATGAATCTTTTGGACTGGTTCTAATCAATACAGTTTAGTCATCGCAATTTACCTCAGCCAGCACCATGCTCAGAGAGGTTGCTCTATATCAAAATTCATTTTCCACTGTCTTCAAGCCAAGGCTCAGATCTTGCTGCCATGTGCAGCACTTCTCATTAGGGATATCGCTGTTAACTTATTTCAACAAGAGAGACAGCTCACATGGAAGCACTGTAGAAAAGGGTGATTTCAAAAGAAATTATTTTATACTGTGAGTAGTAGATGTGCTGATGTTATGATTTTGTTTGGAGGGGAAAGAGAGAAGCTGTGGATTGCTCCTGCACAAAGCCAGTTTTCCCTGAGGTTTCTTATTACCCATTCCTCAGTCCTGTCACAGAGCTCAGAAGCTTTCCAAGCGCTCTATAAATGACTGAATTCCACCTACTAGAGAAATACATAGAGCAATAAAAAGGGACTCAAATAATAACTATTATGAGCAAAAATATTTTGTATTTGTATTGTCTTTCAACAAGACCTATCAAAAAAGCTTTTTTAGCATTAATGAAGTCTTGAATATCTCTTAAAGGAAGATGAGAACTGTATCACCAGCATGTGGTTTATTGGTAAAATACAGCTGCTGTCAGGGTGTGAAGAAACCAGCTATGTAATAACTGGTAATAACAAATTTTAAAAAAATGTACACATTTATTACAAAATCGTAACAAAGACTGGACAGTGTTTTGCTCATTCTGGAAGGATGAAGCTCAGTAATACACAACTCTGGAAACTAACCAGAGACTGTGGCAATATCTTTCTTCTAAACAGTCAGATATTCTTGCATTAAGCTTGGTGACAACTGCCTTTCAAAAACAGAAGGGGAAGTAAAATGAAGGAAGCAAACCTTGCTCATCTTTCCAAATGAAATATGAGAAGGATCTTCACATAAAAATGCACAAACATTTTTTATTACCGATAGTGCTACAATGAACAATGCAAATTTTGTTCTGAACATTACAGTTCAGAGAGGGAGGTGTAAGGATTCTGCAACTGAAAACATAGGCTGAATTACTAGGAGTAAAATACAGACTTTTTTCAGATGAAAGTTGGCCAGAGCTCCAGAAATTACAGTGCTGTGAGGTCTTCAGTGACTGACAACAGTGAGCAGGCAGAAGTCTTGTTCTGTGTTACAGCCTAACTGGGACATTGCTAACACTACAATGAAACAATAGATCTCTTCAGATTCTGAGTAAGGGGATCCTAGTGAACACTTTTCATCAGAAGAGAACAGATACTTTATTAAAATATAGCTAAAAAAAATCCTTTTGCAACAAAAAATATGTTTACAGAGAATAAACCCATCATTTGACCTTAAGCATTTCTGACTGACTACTTTTGGGCTTGAAAACTAGATGTTTCAATTTTTACAGGACTTTTGCTACAAACACCAAAATCCAAATTAAAAGTAGAATCTTCCCCCACATGCGTCCTAGGAAGTTTGCTTTGGGGGGGTTAGCTGGCAAAAAAATTGCTAAGGAATAAACTTTGAAGCAGCAAACTTTGTTCAAGTTTGACAAAAGATACAGAAATAAGTGAAAAACCCCAAAGAATGGTCAAAAGTTGAATTTGCAGTAAGCTGTCCAAATTAGAATGCCCTATTACTTAAATATCACTCATTGAATGTTTTGTTGAGAGGTGCTTGGGCCTATGAAGAATTGTGACTTCATTTGCACATGGATCTTCTCCTTTTATACTAAAGCCAAAAACTTTGTTCAGACCACTACCCATTTATGGACTGCTAAAAATCTAGACAGGTGTACCTTGGGACAGGATGTCCCTTAAAAATGGTATGTCATTTTAGTGTGCAAATGTGGTCCCCCTGAGACGTCAGTAAAGCAGAAAGCAACTGAAACTGTTACATGATAAACCCCCCCCACATTTATCATGCGATTTGTAAAATATATTAGAGCAAGTCTATTACTGAAAGGACTTCCTAAAAGAAAAGATAAATGTGAGAAGAGGAAAGGGCTTCCTGAATTATTCCTCTACCCTTCAGAGGCAGTCGTTGTCAGGTAAGCTTAAGAGCATTCTGGCAGGAACCTCTCAGATGCCTAAGGCAGCACCTCAGGCAAGGTACTCTGAAAATAGAGGATTTTTGTGGTGGACTTTGAAGTATCATTGACATTCAAGAGCAATCAGGAAACCTGGGATATAAATGGAAATGGGAAGGTAGCCTTGGGCAGTACCCTTGAGGCCGAGTTCTGTTGAGTCAAGCCCTGGTGACTGCAGCCAAGAGGTGCCTTGGACAACCCCAGACCAAAGCCTAAGGCTAGTCATACTCAAAGTCTGTGTTTCTTGCTTTTATTTCCAGTTTTAAATGAAAATTTAACTGTGTCTTGTTTGAATAAACCTCATTGTTTTAATTTTGAGTTTCCTTGCCTTTTAAAATGAGTTCCACTGAGCCCAACAAGTTAGGGATGCTTTTGATTTCTCTAGAGGTACATATTCAAATGAAGCCAAAGCAGTGCTGCAGATAAACTAAGTGAGTGTTTGAGGAACTGGGGTATATCTTCACCAATGCTGAAATGCTAATGTGAGACAAGTAGTTCAGGGGCTAGAGGGGTGAAGTCTTCACCTTGAACTAGGAGAAAGACAGTCAACAACTTCAGAAAGTCTGATTATTTAATGCAGGTTGCAGTTGACCCTGAATCAGCAGTATTATTATCAACAGTATTTGTTTGTCATGAACAAAAGAAAAAAAATAGGTTCTTTTTTCCCCTTCTTCCCAGATTTTTCTCCTTTATCACAAAGAATGAATGACATTAATGATGCATTTTTGAAACTCATTATTATCTTGTGAGCTAGAATCCCCAGATGAGATAAGACTGTTGGAACGAAACAGCCTAAGGATCAATGAACTAAAGTGAAAGACACTAATACAGAGTTATTCAAATGACATTTTAATGATAGCAGTTTTCTCTAATTGCAGAACCTCTAGAATACTTTATGCTACATTACCTAAATAATGATTTTTTTTTTAAATAATTGTGAGTCACACCATAAAAATGTGAGTATATGATGAGTCTGTTCTATTGCTAATTGAATAGAGAGCATGAAGTGGCATGAAATACATCTGAGTTCTGAAGATAAAAAAACCCTTTAGCTTCATGAGAAGTAGAGTTTTAAGTAGGCATGAGCTCTCACTTATATTAACTGAAAATACAGCTACCCCACACTTCTGAGAATTAGTTCTTAGTCATCTAGTTCTGATAAAAAGTAATCCATTATAAAAACATTTGCAAATATTTACTTAGTTTTGATTTCATGAAAGAATACTATCATCAGAAATTTGATGGGTATAACAATATATATAGTATAATATATTTGGCATGGTAGTAAGTGTAGCATTTCTGTGTGTAATGTTAATTAATTAATGATCTGGATAATGGGACAGAGTGAACACTTGGCAAGTTTGCTGATGACACTGTCACATTAAAAGGAATGTAGTTTTGATATTTGTCTGTCAGAGTCCCAGAACTTTCACTGATTTGTCCATCAGAGTCCCAGCAAAGGACTTTCACTGAGTCAGATTCACAAAAATCAAAATTAGTTATTTTATTGAGAGTGACAGAACAGATTCGAGATTGCTGTTGATAAATTCACTAACTGCAATAGCACTACTCATTAAGGTTGATATTGATAGCAAAAATCATAATAACACAACAACCCAGGAGTAACATCCACCAGAGGGTGAAAGGCACAGCGCCTAACCAGAAAAGCGTCCCTGCCTGGGGTGGAGGAAAAGAACAGTCAGTTGACTGGTCCGTCAGGTATTGAGTTTCTTCTCTCCCAATTTAATAGTCATTTTCTCCGTCTTATCCCCAAAATTACAAGGTTTCCCTCCCCTAGGTGACGTGTAGTATGATTTGGGTGGAGAGATGAGTGCTATAGTCATATATGTTTAGCATGATTTCTATAATCTTCATTAGTATACACAGGGGTGTCAACATTATATGCATTTCACAGGTAATGAGGCAAAGGCCAGTCATTGGATGTGGTAGCCTTTTGAACTACACAAGTTCCTGTTATCTTGAACCTGTCTTTGATGAAAAGCGGGGCTGTCCTGTCTCCACAAGACTGCCTTCTTATCTATGTAGCCCGTGATAGCCAGACAAGTTTCATGTGCCTGGGTTGCACAAGAGATAGCAAAGCCAGTCTTAATTGCTCTTTGAAAACAGAGACTTCACCTCATTATCCAAATTCCACAGACACCGAACTGGGATCAATAGCTGATACGCTACAGGGTCATGCTGCCATCCAGAGGGACCTCAACAAGCTGGAGAAATGGGCCAACAGGAACCTCATGAAATTCAACAAGAAGTGCGAAGTCCTGCACCTGGGAGGAACAACCCCAGGCACCAGAATATGCTGGGGACCACCCAACTGGAAAGCAGCTTGGCAGAAAAGGACCTCTCGTATGTCCTGGTGGACAGCAATGCGCCCTTGCTGCAAAGAAGGTGATTGGCATCCTGGGTTGCATTAAACAAAGTATTACCAGCAGGTAGAGGGAGGTATCCTTCCCCTTTATTCAGTGCTGGTGAGGCCACACCTGGAGTGCTGTGTCCAGTTCTGGACTTCTCAGTACAAGAGAGATATGGACATACTGGACAGTCCAATGAAGGGACTGGAGCACCTCACATGTGGAAAGTCTGAAAGAGTTAGGACTGTTTAGTATAGAGAAGGGATGGCTCAGGGGGTTCTTATCAATGTATACGAATACCTGAAGGGAGAGTGCAAAGAGGAGGAAGCCAGGGTCTTTTCAGTGATGCCCAGAGGCTGGACTGGAAGCAATGGGCAAAAACTGAAACCCAAGAGGTTCCCTCTGAACATAAGGAAACACATTTTACTGTGAGGGTGACTGAGCACTGGTTGCCCAGAGAGGTTGTGGAGTCTCCATCCTTGGAGATATTAAAAAATATATCTGGGCATGGTCCTGGGTAACTAGCTCTAGATGGTCCTGCTTCAGCAGGGGGATTGGACAAGGTGATCTCCAGAGGTCCCTGTCAATCTCAACCATTGTGTGATTCTGTGTTAATGTTGGGCAGAAAGTTTTAAAAAAAACACTTTCACATTTCAAGCCAACTGACTGGTAGTGATTAATCCTGTTAATCCCAGAACTGATTCCCTGTTCACGAGCTGGCTGAGTTCATTTTGGATAGCCAACAGAATTAGAAGAAGCCATTTTGTGTTTGTCTTCTATGGAGAAACTATGGGGCAACCCGTTCTTGAAAGATGAAATCAAGACTTCGCTTGTTTTCTACCACTGCAAAATTGAAGTCTACACTCATCACATAATGATGTTAACCTAGAAAAAATATTAGTCCTCTTTCATTTCACATACAAGGCTTGATTTATCTTCTGTTAAAATCAAAAGCAGTAAGGACTACCATGAGTACCCTAGTCTGACACTTAAGCATGAGGGGCGAGGCTGTTCTTAGTCCAGCTCTCAACACTGCATGGAGGAGTCCAAGTATGTTTAGCACCTACCGAAGGCCTAATCTCTCCTTCACATAGTCTCAACAGTTGTGTTCATATGTTCTTGCACATACCAAGGAAACAGCTGATGTTTTCTTTTGAAAGTGTATTGTAGATCTAGCTATGGGAATGTGTTTGCAATGCATTATTAAACAAATAAAGAATTATTTGCTCACCAAATTAAGAGGCATGCCTAAAATAATCAGATGCAAAAGTATCTTGCCTCCCAGGTCTCCCTCTCTTGCCCTTTCTCAATTTCATTTAGCTCAGATTACTTTGGAATGTGTGACTGTTTGGGTGGAATGTATTTCTTAAGCCTGTAAATATATTATTTTGCTGGAATGAATATGAAATGCAAGTTCATAATTCAGTATGCAATGTACATATCGTAAGTGTTTACCCAGGGGGGAACAGGTTTTATTGAGCAGATAGAGCTCTGAATGGATAGTGCTTTTGATATGCCTGCAAATCCAAGCAGTGTTAAGCTGTAAGTGTTCAAGCTGGGGAAAGCTGTTGTTGTCTTGCCTAATTAAACCTCTTCTGGTAACACCTTTATCACTGTTGATGACATCTTTCGGAAAATTTGAACTGAAAGTTTGTGAGTTCTCCCTAGACTTTCGTCATCGCTAATTGTTAAGGCTATCTTTTTGCTTAGTGTTGGACAAGTTCTTTTATAACTATGTTGGTAGGGTGGCCACAGTATCATCAGCAAAATCTAAATCAAGTTTACTGTCGTTAAGCTAGCTGGTGCTACATAAAACAAATGTTAAATACTTTCTCATGTAATTACCCATTCTCATAATGAAGCAAGTAATTCCATAAAGATGAAACAAGAGAAGACATTTTCATTTGACACTGAGTTCTATGTTAAACAGTTCTCTGAAGCTATGTTTACTTAAAATATAAAGCTAAGCCTTGCTATAAAAGTTTTGATGTCTATTATTTTCATGGGATATCATAACATTTCAAGAACGTTCCAGAATGACATTGATGATGAAGCCTGTCAAAAGCTTTCTTAAAATATGTGAAGTTTGTGAGTGGCTTTTGCTATTCAGTTATCTCTTGATGACTATTCTTGGGTAAAAATCTGGTGGGGACATGGTTTTCTGGAAAGAAACGTGTCTTGCTCTTTCTTTACTTCTGTCTTAGTTCTTTAATTCTGTTCAAGTCAGTACTATCTTTGCCTGCGGAAGACTGAAGGGACCCTGGAGCCTGCATAGTTGTTGCATACACTTAGGCCATCTGTGACATTTTGAATGAAATGCTGTTTTCACATTGATGTAAAAGCTTCTCCTGATCTCATAGGTTTTTAAGATTTTGGTGATTTTACCGATAACCTTACCAATTGTGGCTTTTTGTGCCTGGTTTCTTTTAAAGTTTTTCATCTTTACCTGAAGCTGCATTGGGTTTACATTTTATATAGCTTCTTTACAGCATTGTTTGTGATGTGAAATGATTCGGATTTTGGCTCTGACTGTTTAATCTCTCTGTCAACATCACCGATTTTCTGTGCAGCTTGCCAATATTCCATCTCTTCAGTACGCTTTTTCCATAGGCTTGGGTTTTTTCTGTTTCTAAAATTTCCCTCTGTTTATTTGTAACAGGTCTTCCAGTTGATATCAGCTTGCCAGTCAGAACTCTGCTTTCCTTAATTAAGTGATTTACATTGTTGCTTTTCCAAAGCTTTTTCAGCTTTTGTGATAATGTTAATTCACCTATTTGCACATTTCTCCTAGTGCTGCTTTTTCCCGATGTACGTTATGCAGGGTTTTTTTGCCACTTCTTTTTCCGGAGGCATTTTTGAGACATGGATGCTAGCTTTATGTGTCTCTACTCATCAGGCTTCAGATTTGCTTGTCTAGAAAACAGTTGCAGTTGTTAAGGTTTCCTCAGTATTGGCACAGCAAAGATGCCATGTCAATTTCTTGTATTGATCTAACCATCTCAAAACTTACGTCATTCTTTGGTTCAATTTGATATTCTTTTTGTTATGCTTGTATGTTAACTTTTTGCCCTCTGTAAAATGGTAGAGCTGTGAAGATTTATGTATTTTTTTAAATTTAATCTCAATTTTTACCATACATGAACTACTTTTGCTTTCCACGTCAGCACCTGTATAAGCTCAGATATTCCTGGAGGGTTTTTTCCAATGAACCTTTTCAGGGAAGTTCTCTGGATTAACTACAGCCTTTTGTTTTCCGGAGGTTGATTTTAACAAGAATCAATTCACTGTTCACCTTCACAAATATTTGTGCAGTTACAAGAGGTGATGGGCATGCAGTGACAGGAACGGATAGCATGTAGGGTGGGAACACCTTTTTGAGATACAACACTGGTTTAGGCCAGCTTGAACTGCTAGTGGAGCTTCAGCATGAGGAGATGATCCTCTCAGCAGCATGGTCGTCAGGATCTGAAGGCAACTGTACAACTGAGCATTTACCGCAGCTGTACCCTCTGTGAGTGCTCAGTAATTCACCATTTGTCTTGCATGTGTCATGGCCAGTGTTTCATGTGGATCTGATCGACTGTTAGCTGGCTTCAGGATCAGAAACGCTTACCTGTTCTGCAAGTTGTAATTAACGCTAGTCCTACTGAGTTTTGCTTCCCTTAAAATGTACAACTTTATCGTCACCTGCTAATGATTTATCAGCTCCTGAACACTGATGTTAGCTTCCTCCAACAGTCTTGAAATTACATTTGTACATTTTTTGCCACTTCATAACTTTTGCTGTTGCACCCAGTTTTCTAAATGCCTCGAATCTACTTTGCTTTGTCTTTAAAATGAAGGATTCTCCACACTGCAGTTACCTGGTAGCTTTTGCAGGGTTATCGAGCCTGCCAAGAGAAAACCCATTATTTTAGCAGGCTATTTTTAGCACATTGGCAGAATGGCTATCTTATTGTGTTCCTGCATCTTAATTTGTTTCTATTGGGATAGTCTGTGAGCTTATGATTGAGTTTATGACCTTGACAGCCACTGCATTTGTGGTCCCTACTCTCAAATTACCCACTTTGTATGACTCTGTCCAAGTTAAATGTCCTGCTAGCACAGAAACTGGTAAACATTTTCACCATGACAGCGCATACACATATTCCAAAGAAGGACTAGTACATCTTGAGCAGTACGGTTCCTCTCCTAGAAGGAAATAGGAAGGTTACAGCCCTTTTCTAGAACTCTGTCCCATACGTTTGGAGTAAAGGAACAAAATTTAAATTCTTATAATTTCCTTTTTTTAATTAGCAGAGACAGTTTGGGCAAGCTTACAGAACACTTGTTAGGCTTGACAAGTCAGACATAGATCTGCTGAAAGATACTGGAAGTATTAAACATATTTGTGTAGATTAGCCAACCTCCATCTATGTCCCACTTTCTCTTCCCGGAGTCAGTGACATACTCTACAGTACCTAACTTCCAACATAATACAAGCTTTCCCACAGTTCCTTCCTATAAAATGTATATATTTAATTCATACGGCAAGCTCAGTCAAATTCCTTATAAAATATGAAAATTAGAGCTGCTTGTAAAAGTAACTTGGGAAGTCTTTTGGAGAAAAATTACTTGCCATTAGCCCTGAACACAGAAAATCTAAGAAGCTCTGTAAGTTGTTAACAAAACAGTACCTTATCTTAAACAAAAAATACACCAAACAAATCCTTTTCCACAAAAAAACCCCAATTTTGACAGGAAACATTCAGCAGCCTTTGTGTAGGCAAGTGACTCTCTTGCTACGACTCCCACCTTCTGCCCACTGCCTCATCTGCTGCCTGCTGGCATGGGAGTCTGCTACCACCCTGTTCAGAGCACAGAATGCAAAGAGAAGGCAGTAGAGGACAAGGGAGCAGTGGCAGGACTCTTCCTCCTTAGGAGAGGTCTTTACTTTGACAATTGTACTGCTTCAGAAAGTAGAAAGGAGGCAGTAAGGCTTAGTTTATAAGACCATATAATGCCCTCCTGTCCCTCCTGGCATTAAAGAGGCTGATCTCACACACAAAATACAGAAACAGAGTAGAAGTAGTTAGTCTGGAGTTACAGTACACTGAAAAACTTCAAGAAAGGGCCATTTATGGCAGCTTTTGAAACTGAAGTACTCTGATTTCCGTAGTGAACCTTTATATGCTGCATAAAAAAATAAGCTATTGTATAGCTTTATATAGCTATATATAGCTTGAGATGAGAATATCCCCAAAGAGCAACCTGCTCTCTGCGGCAACGTAGGCCTCTTCCCTGAGGCCTTTTCAGAGGAATTTGTTCTCCATAGCTATTTAGCTATGGACCAAATAATGCCCTCCCTACTTGGCTATGGACAAAATCATAAGCAAGAGCCTGCTCAGGAAAACACTGACCAGGAAAAGGTGTGTAGTGGTAGTACGAGTGGCTGAAACCTCCTTACAAACCAAACTCAGTCATTACTCTTCACACTGTGGTATATAGAGTAAGTGAAGAAGGTAGCTTCCATGGCAGATACACCTCCCCTCAATGACAATGTGTTTCATCAGCCACTTCAGGGATTAGAGGACAAAAACAGTTTGGTGAGGCACGTGCACAAAATAATTACCAAATGCCAACTCAGGCATGAAAACAAGGCAAAAACTCCCTCCGTGAATTCTTTGGGAGAAGCTGACAGAAATATCATAACGGCTGTTTTGAGCAACAGCTCAGTCATCCAGCTGTGCCAGAAATACGTGTCTCCGTAACAAGATGTGAAAGAGCTGGGATGTTCCATTACTCAGATTCCAATTAGATAAAATGAGGATAAAATTGGTTAATACTTAAGCTGATTCAATCAGCTGTCTTTAAATTTAAAAGCCAGAATAGTAATCATTTCAAGCATGTTCTCAGCCACGCGATCGTGACAGCCTGACGATGAGCCAATTCAGAAGATGCATCCAGTGAAGCTTATCAAGAGCTGGTTGACACACATCATTTCATTTCTATTTTGGCTTCTCTCTTTTGAGTCAATCATTTTTGTGTTGAGAATTTACAGTGATATACCCATCAAAGCACTGACTAACTACCATTAACACACATAAAGATATATAAATCTCTTATATACCAATAGCAAACCCTCTTTGTTTTCATTTTGGTAGGGCACTAGAAATCTAGGCATGTGGCCTCTCTTCTAGTTTGTGTAGCTAGCTCCCTGTGGTTGTGAATGTATATAGGTGTGTTTTTTAACCTCCTCTCCAAGTCACCCAGAAGATGAGCCAGCTCCTGTCTGGCAGCCAATTCACAGCATTAACATGACACAGTGCCTGAGCTCATCTGCCTGGTTCTCTGCAAAACCTTAAACTCAGCACTGCATTAACAGAAACTTCTTTGGATATTAGTCATTTGTTGAACACAGGCAATATCCTTGTTCTGAACACAAACTGGAAATATTTCCCACTCTTTACATTTGAGCGTGAGGCACTTGGAGCACCTCAGACAGTCAGCACACACAGTAGGAACTGTGCACTCGGCTCACACCACTAGTCTCCGTAGTCATTGAGTCTGGCTTTATAGAACCAGTCTGAAGAAAAGGGGAAAAATCCCATTGAGAAACATTACAAAATAATCTGTCTATCAGAAGACAAACCAACTAGTTAGTAACTGCTTTGTGTCTTTCACCTCCCAATTCAGTTGCTGCTGTTTCATTGTGCAGTTTATAGGCACGACAGGAGAAAAAAAGAAAAAAATTTGCAGGCTGACAAAACAGTCTCTTTACACCTAAAATGATAAAAATCCTCCTCTTCAAAATATCCCTTAACTGCTTACTACAGAGGGTTTGTACATTAAGAGAATGTGTATTGTGTTCTCAGTAATATCTTTGACATCTTCCTGTGGTTAGCATCTGTGTTTACTTTTTCAACCAATCAACGTTTTATAGAAATGCACTGAATCTTTTGAATGTGCCATTACGATTGAGAAACATTTCATGTTTATTGGTATACAGCCTGATTAAGCTTTGAGAAATAATTAAAGGTGACATACGTTAATTTACTGTTCAATTTCTCAACAACTGTTCTTCACTCATCTGAAATCATGCCATGCTGTGGCAAAGGTCTGCTTGCTATAGACGCTATTATAGTTAGAGCTATTTTAAGAAATAAATAATATATATAATATATAATATATAATAAATAATAATAATAAATAAAATAGCTGTTAGAGCCATTTTAAGACAAGGGGAGAGCAACGGACATCATTTACCTGGACCTGAGCAAAGCCTTTGACACTGTCCCGCATGACATCCTGGTCTCCAAGCTGATAAAATATGGGTTTGATGGACTGACAATTCAGTGGATAAAGAACTAGCTTGATGGCCGCACCCAAAGAGTGGCTGTCAATGGGTCCATGTCCCAGTGGAGGCCAGTGACAAGTGGAGTCCCTCAAGGATCAGTACTGGGACCGGTCTTCTTTAACATCTTCATCAGCGACAGGGACAGTGGCATAGAGTGCACCCTCAGCAGGTTTGCCAATGACACCAAGCTGTGTGGGGCGGCTGACACGCTGGAGGGAAGGGATGCCATCCAGAGGTACCTTGACAGGCTGGAGAGGAGGGCCCATGCCAACCTCATGAAGTTCAACAAGACCAAATGCAAGGTCCTCCATCTGGGTCAGGGCAATCCCAAGCGCCAATATAGGCTGGGCAGTGACTGGCTTGGGAGCAGCCCTGAAGAAAAGGACTTGGGAGTGCTGGTGGATGAGCTATCAGTGTGCACTAGCAGCCCAGAAAGCCAATTGTATCCTGGGCTGCATCAGGAGAAGTGTGACCAGCAGGCTGAGGGAGGTGATTCTCCCCCTCTACTCCACTCTCGTGAGACCCCACCTGGAGTACTGCATCCAATTCTGGAGCCCCGACTACAAGAAAGATATGGACGTGCTGGAACGTGTCCAGAGAAGGGCCACGAGGATGATCAGAGCTGGAGCACCTCTCCTATGAGGACAGACTGAGAGAGTTGGGGTTGTTCAGTCTGGAGAAAAGATGGCTCCGAGAAGACCTTATAGTGGTCTACCAGTATCTTAAGAAAGCTGGTGAGGGACTTTTTAGGATGTCGGGTAATGGTAGGACTAGAGGGAATGGACGAGAACTAGAGATGGGTCGATTCAGACTGGACATTAGGAAGAAGTTCTTCACCATGAGGGTGGTGAGACACTGGAACAGGCTGCCCAGAGAGGTGGTGGATGCCCCATCTCTGGAAGTTTTCAAGGCCAGGCTGGATGGCGTTCTGAGCAACCTGATCTACTGGGAGGTGTCCCTGCCCATGGCAGGGGGGTTGGAACTAGGTGATCTTTAAGGTCCCTTCCAACCCTACCAATTCTATGATTCTAAGTATATATGTGATTTTTTGAAAACGTGCAAAGCACTAGCTATTATATTGCCACTGATATTTTCATTTATGTATTTATTTATGTATTGGTTTTGAGGTTTCAAATCCATGAGCAATATTCCTGTGGTATTGCCCAATACTATCAAACATAGATCAAGTACCTTTCATTCTACATTATCTGATTTTTCTCCAATGCATCTTCCTAAATTCTCTTTAAACTAGCAAGTGTCAGGTACAAAATGGAAGATGAAGCTTCTCTCTGTCTGCCAGAGTACAATTGCCTAGAGCAAATCACTTATCAAAAGCCATTTCCTGTTTTTTCATTTAATTACATTTGCTTTCTCTATTAAGGATAAAATATCCCATTTTGAAGAGATATCCAGTGCAGTGCAGAGAATACTTTGCTGGAGGGCTTGTAGTCCTGAAACTGGTGTCTGACTCTTCTACTGACTTCTTTTGTCTGTTGGGTTATTTTTCTTTTTTAGGTCTTTCTGAGTCACCTTCTCCCACCTTTTTTCTGTGATCTCAGCTCAGACTGTATGTTAAAACAGACTCTTAATCTGTGCACACATGATAATTAAAAATAGGTCCTCAATAAGTAAGAGCAAAAAAGACCTTTGCATGCTTTACATACACTGAAAGACAGCAGAACGCAACCAGTACTACACAACACCACCATATGAAATCTGTCTATTCTGTTCCTTCTTCCCTCCCTCACAGGATCCTGTGGCATGTAGAAATAGATGGTTTAATTTTATTTTGCAATCCAACTAAGTTTGACTTGCATTAATAAATTTGCTTGTCCTTTGGAAAATCTGGACACCATATTCACTTCTGTTAGTTCCTTCTGTGTTTTGCTATTAAAAAATTTTCCATGTCAGAAATCAGACTGCTGCTCTTCAGACTTCTATTACAAAATCCTTTTGCATTTCCTTGAAACACTCCTGATCTTTTTAATAGGACAAATTACAGTAAAATGGATGATTCGTCCTAACCCAGATGCTTCACATTGTCATGTCACTTCTGGGAGCAACAGCTTGGGAAGTGTCAGAGCTGAGTAAGAACATGTGAAAACAAAGGGATAAAAATAAAGCAGGACAGGAAGAAAACTAAAAAAAAAAAAAATACTTAATTTTTTTTTAAATTACAAGTAAAAGGCAAAGTAATACAGCAATGACTACAAACTTACTCTTTTCAAGATGGTTTCCCTTATAACTATAACTCATCCACATCACACACAATTTTAAGGTGTAAAAGTTGACAATATAGAAATATCAGCTAAAGTACCAGTCAAAAATTACAACTGATTAGGCTGCATAAGATGAATATATATGAAGTTGTTATGATTTGCAAAGCACCCATATCCATAACTAAACATCCAGGAGCAATTGAGCTGTGCCTGGCTATTTGTGAAAACAAGAGTAGCCATTATAAATTTCCTCTTGTATTGCTAGTTGTGGAAATGGTTTGAGATACTGCTGGAGGCAGGATGGACTACTACAAGAAGCTCTACAGAAAGCATTAAAAATTACTTTGAATCTGAATCTGAATGATGAAGGAGTTTCTCTCAAACAATGTAACTTCTAATAATTCCTACCAGAAATAATTTCCCCAGATAATGCCTTCTTAATTCAAAATCAAAATCAAAGCTATTGAAGATCTCTACTTGTTGAAATGTGGCCAGTAAAACTAGTATGTTATTAGTTCACTTCTCTCCAGCCTGATGAACATTGATGAGGTCATGAACAAGGTTCTTCTATCCATGTTAATCCTGGTCTGTGCTTTACGTATTTTCTAGATTAAAATCAATACACTTTCCCTTCCTCAGTATTGTTCAGCAGAGGGATTCTCTTGATTGACCCCTTTCCTTTTATTCTTGGTCTGCCCAAAGGCACGCTTGTCACAGTAGGTACTTTGGTTTCACTTCCTTTGTGTCTCATGTAGTTATCCGTCTTCTCTGGATAAAGCCGATGGGTTATGTGACAACCTCAACACCTACTAAGAATTCATTATATACATTAACAAATGTTTTCCTGAAGTACTCGCCTTCAAAAGGCATTCTGAGATTTTTCAGAACATTGGTGGATTTCCAGGTTTCATAGACAAAGATAAAGGGCAAAATAACATCTGAGTTGAAGATTTATAATACATTCTTTCCTTTGCAGACTTTAGTCTTTTTGAAGTTAATGAGAGCACCCCTTGCTTTGCCTGCTCGTAAAATGATTTATTTCCTTCCTCACTAGCTTTAATGCAAGCTAGTTTACTAACCAATTCAAGGGAGAAGATGTTGCTGTGCACATGCACTAAGAATATGACCAAGTTTATGGTGGATTTAATTCACTCCGAGTTTAGCATTAACTATGTAATCTAGACAAACACTGTCTGGAATCTCAGCTCTTGGGCTCCCTTCCGCCACTCCCAGATGTCTTCCCCATCCTACAGTGGGTAAGGCAGCCCAGGAAACTAATTTTCAGCCTGCTTAATTCTATCCAATGCCACACAGGAAGGATATGTGAATCTTGCTATGTGCCCGTAGTCACATTCACACTCCAAATTGTGCAACACTTATGAAAGATGGCCATAAAATCATTTGTTGAACAGTGCTTGTTGGCAGTAAAGATGTTTATACCTCTCTCTCGGAGGAAGCTCAGAATTACATTGTTAAACGAAGACATTACAGGGATTAAGTTGGAGGAATATGTTTCTAGTTCAGCTACTGTCTCATTCTGTTCCACAGTCAGGGGAAACTTGTTTTCCATGACTGCTTTACATGGAGTGTGTCATTCAGCACCTTTCAGGCTGCAGACTTGATTAATTAATATCAATTCAGAAGGCAAAAGCAATAAAATAACTAGGTGACAAGAAAACATTCCTGTATTTATAGCTGCACTAAAAGCTTTTGCAAGGGGTTTATGCAGCACAAGTAGCAATAGCCATGAAGACACAGTTCGTATCTTGATGTTCAGAATAACTGGTGATTCCTTTCTGCTTGAAGGACAAACAGAAACACCAGTTCTCTTTTGTTACTGTTGTACCTCTCACTTACAGAAATGGAGTGAAAGGAGAGAGGTGAGGCTCAGGACTTGGAAAGAGAGGGGAAAAAAAGATGCCATGTTAGCTGGCATCAGAGAAGAGAACAGATTTTGCACTTGAAATGAGCAATCTTGAAGGCAGAAGACTATTTAAGATGCTGATGGTTACGCATGACAGTTTGACAGCCTCTGCTGAAAACCTTTTCCTCCATACTTCTTAGATCTCCTGTTTCTCCATGTTCTTGCCAGAGAAGGAGAAATGGAAACGGGGGTCCCTTGGGCCTGAGCCTCTGTTGTTTGTGAGGGAGGGCAAAATAGGAGCTTAACTGGAGCACCTGCAGACTCCTTCTCAAGCCCGTTCTTAACAGTGTAAGTCCAAGAAGCTGGATGGTTTCTCATCTTGGCGGTAGGAGAACAGCTTAGTTGACCGGCCTGGCACAGAATATGGACTATGGCTTCATACAGTTAGATACAGATGCATTTTAAGCTTTTCTAAAGTCCCAGTGATTTAAATACGAGTGTTTTGTTTTGCAATTAGTATGTGATAGTACTGAATCTGAAAAAGTGTTTTGAGTATGTTCTGGTAGAAAAAACGTGAGTCCCAACAGTTGCACACCTGCGTGTCTTGTGGGAGTGCAATTCACTAGAGGGAGCCATTGCCATTTCATATCAGCTGGCAGTTCCTTCACAAAAACCAGGTAGAGGAGACAGAAAATTTCAGAACAGAATACTAACTGTCTTCTGATGTCCTCCCAGTCATGGATTTTCTTCTATATGTGATAAAGTTCCTCTGCTTTTGAAAGAAAGGTAGGATAAAAGGCAGAAAGGTTTTCTGAGAGGCTGGCAGTCAGTTGAAAACTGGATAGTAGAGTAAGATCTAGGCTCTTCTGTAATTATATTGTTCACCTCAGTCCCATTTGAAACTTTGACTCTTTTATTCTGTTTCCATCTAATTTAAGTTCATTTTTACATGTAATGCATTCAAGATGCAGAGTATTCCCTTTTTTCCTATAAAAAATACATGACAAACTTATCTAGAAGAACTCTCCTACAATCAAAGGTGGTATCTCTTGAAAACTGAGATGAATCTTAATTTATTTTGTTAGGCAATATATAAACCTCCAAAAATCCTTAATTAGTGGAAAATAAAAATGACTGTAATTATAGGGCAACTATTTCCTACCTCAGAAGTAACCCAGTTACAGTAATGATGTGAAATAAAGTGAAATAAATCTCCTAAGTAAAGCCAGAATCAGATTCTGTATTATGAGGAAATAAATTCTGAATATTAAAGTTTAAAGCCTGAAGAAAAACGTCTATACTAGTATAAATTCTACTTTTGTAACTCTTCCAACACTACTCTTTCCAACAGGGAAATGGCTGGAAAAGAGATGACATTGGTTTCGATGCTACTGTTCTCAGGAAATCTGAAAATTATTCTTGTTCAGAATGTGCAATTTAAAGGAAGCACTAAATGATTCAGTCTCATGCCTCCATGTCACGGAACATGGCTTTTGAACCACTGCTGCATTATCCATGTAACTTCTGCTTTCTGCCTTACAGTTACCCAATAATGATTTGAATTCACCAATGAGTCATTAGTGGATCATTTGTAATGGCTTGTTCAGTTAGTTCATGCTTTGCCAGGCTTTGTGTTTGCCAGGCTTCATTTTCCTTCCTCGCTTCTTCCTGCCTTTCCCTTAGATGAAAGTAAGAGATTAGAGTACCTGGTCTTTTCTTCCTGCAGGGGCTCTCATGTACTGTAACCAAGTTCTCTGTTCATGCATTATTTTTGGATAAACTGAAATCTTTGTCATAAAAAATTTATGGAATTTTATGCAGATGTCATTACTTCCAGTGATCTTCATCATGTTGTCTTAACGTTTTAGTAAAAATATCTCCCAATTTCCACTCACAAAGAATGACATGAGTAATTTTTATCTCAACATCTCAATGGCAGTTTTCTCAGTTCATTCCTCCTTGTGATTTTTCAGTCCTTCTCAGAGTGACTGATTTGAAGCTTAGCGTTTCCCTGTCCATAAAAAAGGTTTACCTTCCTTGTCCAGATGCGTCATATTTGCATCTGGCTATGCACTTTACTAGGCTCTCAAGGTCAGTTTGTGTTGCTTTACCTCTACCATTGTACACCTTTTTTGCCAATTTTAATGTCAGCTGCAATTTTATCATCAGTGTCCATTCCCTGTCACAAATCACAGTTTTCTGCTACTTTCATTTTTGCTACTGTCAGCAGTACTTAGGTGTCACTGGGGAAGAAATTCTTATGTGCAAAAGAAATTACAGAATTGTTATACACTTCTTGATAATAATTGCCTACACATAACTGGAACGCGCCTGTATATAGGATGTCCTTGGTGTGCCTCAAAGATATGTAAAGTTCTTACCTTACAGACCTTTTTTGGAAGCTGAATTTGTTCTAGGATGTTTTTATACGTAGCAGCAACTCAACCATATGTTGAGTATGGAAATCTTTAGCTCTAAAAGGCCTTGGAACTGCAAAGTATGAAAATACCTATTAATTTTCTGACCTCAGGTAATAAATTCTCTTGGGTTTAAGATACTATTCCAGAAAGACTATACTCCGAAAATAAATGTGTAGTTTCTTGGAGGAAAATGGTCTTTTAATTCTACCAACTTTTCTAATCAGCAATTCTTTTACAATTTATAAATTAAGCACCTCTGCAGCCAAACCTTTCCCCTCCAAATATACAGTTAAATCAATGTTTGCCATTTCCAAGGGCTGATTATTTCTGCTTCTGGGATTTTCAGGTGTTTCACTCCTGTAATTTATTGCTTCATTTAGTATTAAATGGAACAAGGGATTTTTATTTGAGGCATTACCTTGTTGAGATCTTTCTTTTGTTTATCAAATTACTAATGTGTAAAATGCAATGTCTCTCAAATAATCTCTTAGGGGCTGATGCAAATCAATAAGGTTTCTATTTGCAACAGCAATGTTGTCAAACTATGAATCTATTAACTCTTATTTTACTAAGGAGCAGAAATGCAGGGTTTTTTACTTACCCGGTACTCCACATTGCCCTTGAGGGCAATATTCCCTTGAGGGAAGGCCAGCCAGATGGCAACAAAGACACAGAGAAATCAACCAAGCTTTGTTTTAGTGCAGAGGGGTGAATGTTATATATCAGATACTATGATACTCTCTATCTGTTGACAAGTTCTGTGATATCTGTGTCATATTGCCACATTTTTAATAATAAAAGCAGACTCACAATGCAAAGCATAAAGACCAGGGGCATTCTCAGGATAGAGCAGTTGAGGCACATGACAATTAAGTGACTTGCCAAAGTCATACAAAAAGCTAGAAGATATTAAGGAACTGGAGTTTCCAAGGCCCAATTTAGCATCTTAGTCAGACGTTCTCCTTGTATCACCCCTTTTATGATGTTTCAGGGGCCAGGACAGGGGACAGAATTAGAACCAATCAGAAGAGAATTTAATTTCTACTGACAAAACATATGGCAGCGACTGAAGGAGATATTTACTTCCCAAACACAACATGGAGAAGGTATCTTGCTCATAGTAAGGGAGAGTGGGAGGGAAGCATCATGAAAACCAAGATTTGCGAGGACAGGGGGAATAGAAGCAGAAAGGAAGAAGAAAGAAGCCAATATGAGCAAGGACTTAGAGGAACATGAGTGAGAATTTATGAGCTGTGAGCTTATGAGAGCTTTCCTGAGTTTGCCTGTGGTTGGCCATATAGCAGAATATCAGTCCTGAAAATGTGCCAGAAAAGGCTCTCTTCACTCCTTCCCTGCAACGGTTACATTTTCTGGGCTTCCCTTTTATTTTCTTTTTGCCTCAGAAAACAAAATAACCAAAAATCTCAAATGAGGAAAACAAACAACAAACAAACAAAAACCACCACCACCCCAATTCCAAATGCAGAGCAGACATGAAATCAACTTTGAATTCACTAGGTGGCAACACGGAGTAAGAAATCGGCAGTAGAGTCTTCAACCAGAACATCTGGTTGGACCTTCACAGCGCCCCCCGCCCCTTCTTCCCCACCAAACAAACTCAAATGACCACCTTCTAAACACTAAATAAAATACACTCCCCGCATATGTATAAATCTTGTCTCAGTTGGCCAATGCTCATGCTGACTGACTATCACCGCGTTTATCTGGTTTCAGTCATAGCCACCTTTGTGTGGCTTTGATGTGGCATTGAGGCTACCAGCTTTGACGTAAGCCTTGGATCTGTAACTCTCTTTGCCTCCTGAAAGCAGAGCAATTACTTTCCAGTCAAGCAGCTTAGGAGTGGGGAGGAAAAAAATCATTCATTTTCTTGAAGTATAAATCAATTACATGTGTTGAAATGTTCCCACTTTACTGAATATGGGTTTCCAATGGAGACATGGGCTTTTTCTTCCCTTGTTCTCCTAGACTAATGGCAGCTTTAAACCAGTAAACGAAGTGGCACAATTAAAATGTATAATTTTTCTTTCAGTTAACATGTACGGGTTTTGTCTTCTGCTATGTAAACCTCTAAAGTAAGCCTGCTTTTTCATTTCCTTGTAAATGGAAGCAACGCTACTGAGGTGTCAAAGCCCTGAGGGCACCTGGGGCCAAGCGGTCTATTTAGGCCCAGCCTTATGCTACGGCCTCTGCCTGAGTGGTGTAGTAGGAGTGCTGATCTTTAGCCTAGCTGTTGCTGTGCCCTTGCCTGATTATGGACCCTGTTGATCTGGGCCTGTGGGCTGATGTTCTGGCCTGATCTTGAGCCTGTCTTTTCATCATGGATCTGCCTGGTGGTCACTGGGATCTGTCTGACCCTGGTTACCATCACCGGACCTGATCCTGACTTGTGGATTGATTTCCTGTCCTGATGCTGGGCCTGCTTCATCACCACAACCTTGCCCAACGGCCTGGACCCTGGCTGCTTCCCCTGCACCCACAGGCCTGCCATGCTCACCTGGGGCTATGGGATGGGCCCTGCCCAATGAGGACCCTGCCTTGCTGTCTATGGCACCCCCTTGGCTCCTGGCCCAAGGCAGCAGATGGCCTGTGCTATGCCCTGATGTCTGGAGTGTGTGAAGTCTGGAGTTAGAGACAGTGCAAAGTTTGCTGCTGTGAAAGCAAGTGAGAAAAGGTAGTTGGATGTGGGAGTACCCACAGCCTCTATGCAAGTTGCAACTCATCCTGCCCCTATTGAGCAGGCAGAGATGAGAGGCAGAAGTCCCTTTGAAATCTGCTGCTGATGGCAGTCTGCTCCAAACATCAGCTCTCTCATGGACGTTGCAGCCTTCTCTCCATCTGTCTCAGTTACGCAGATTCAAACCAGGAAAGGGTGCCACCTTTCCAATGAAGGGCTTGGGATCCTCTGGCCTCAATGCCAAACTTGGCACGTGGGTGACTTTTGGATGTCACAACGTGTACACTGCAGGCCTAGGACCAGGTACCTGCGACGTCTTGAAAGAGGTACCAGTGCAAGTTAGCGGCTCTGAGCTCCTGGTTCCCCTTGAGTTTCCAACTCCGATGAAGTCACTGCCTGCTGCAGAGGCAAGCTGTCACCTCTCATCCGAACAGCTTGGGAGCATCTCAGAGCCCCTCTGGGCTTCTCGCAGCATGCCAGCCACTTATCCAAGGCAGAAAGATACACTCTGGCATGTCACGCTCACCAAGCTGTCAGCCTTCTCAACGCACAACTGATGAAGGATGGAAGAGAGTCGTGTTCAGCTCCTGTGCCACCCCCCTCCTTCCTGTTCAGTCCTCCCGTACACCTGTCAACTTACTTTGCTCCAGCTCTACAGCTGTAAAATCGGAACAGCACTTCTCAGCCTCAGACAGCTGGGGTACAAACCCACCCCTGGCTCTGGCACTTCCAGGCAATATTGTCTGCGGACTGTGTAGCTGGGTGCATCAGCAGCTGGGTTCTTTCCATGAGTGATACTGGAAACTGTGTGCCAAAATCTCCTTTTCAGATGTGGATCTGTACACAATGTTTATTTAGCCAACAATTCCTAACCCCACTGTAAAATGTCGGCTTCCTTTACCATGGACTCAGCAGTGGCATTGCAATTTAAAAGTGCAAATACAGTACAGGTAGGCATCCCATGCTAGATTAAATCTAAGCCAGAGAAAGATGAGTTCATTCTTGGGTAGTAACGGTGCTCCTTATCTATATTTCTTCTTTATCTTCACTAGATAAATTTTTACTCCTCCCTTTCTAGAATTACTAGTGGTATTATTGTTATGGACATCCTGCTCACAAAGGGCTTATAATGTCAGTAAACATTTTATTGGTTTCACTCCCAGCTCTCTGACCTGGTGAGTGAGCACGTGCTGCATTTCTCACTTCCCTTCAACCATAAGTAAGTTCAATGGCTTTTTTTTTTTTTTCCTGTACGGTATCTTGAAAGATATTTACATAGGCCAAATCGATCAGCCATGGAAAAATTACACAGTGACTTCAGTGGGCATAACTCATATAACACAAAATATTGCACAAATATAATAGCAGTTACAGCAGAATATTAATTAGTAATATAGTACCATATCAGGACTTACATTTAGTTAGAGACAGAACTATAAGACATTTAAGACCAGTGATCAGGCAATGCTGAAACATCCCTGCTTGTTAGGATCTTCTGATTTATGCTTTTTAGCACCCCACTTTCTAGCTTTTAAATAGCTATTGATTATCTGAAGACAATTCCCCTTCCATGTTTTTGCTCCAGATCTCTCAAATGTATTATGTCTGAAACTCCGTAAGGAACACTAAGAAGCTTGAAGTGCTTTCTTTCCACTAGTGCAACTTTAACAAGCTGACCGTTCATTAGCTGTGACCACATAGTCACTGTGTATGGCTTTAAGTACGCACCTGCGGACTGAAAGGACATCACTGACAGAAAAATGGTAATTTAGAAACACCTGTTCTCAGAATCCTGGCACCATAATTAATCTCCTCTGTTGCTTGTTTTTTATCTTGGCAATAACAGCAATTGCAAGTACTACCTTCTAAGCTTGATTGTTGCGATATGCAAGGTTTATACAGAAGGACGGGAGAGACGGGTCCTCAGGAAGAGAGAGATTAATAAGGTCAGGCCTAAAATTGGAGGTTGGATCAAGAAAATAGCTTTCTTGTGCATAACAAGGAGATTATGAACCCTGCATGTTTCTCTCCGTGCATGGTGTAAAGCCATTCTTTGCTAATCTGAGTAACTCACAAGCTTGAGATGGAGTGAAAGCATTTCTAGGGAAAAGGAGAAAATACCTTGTCATCCTGTGGGGCATAATGCAGTTGGACTGCATGAAAGGAAAAGCATGCTGCTTGCATAGTTCTCCCACAGACACAGAACATACTACCATGGGGAAGGAGGAACATGGGGTCAAACTGTTCAGAAATCAGTATATATAAATTTGAGGGGTCATCTGGAAAACAAATTTCACGTTGTGACATCCAGGGCTTTTCTAGTAATGTCATTAATGGGACAGCAGTATTTAAAAGAACAACATTTTGTTGGTAGTACCTACACCCTGTGCGTGTCCCTCTCCTTCCTCACTTACCTTTTTATACTGCAAGATTTTCAAGGTGGAGGCTATTCTTTTGTCTTTGCATAGAGACTTGCACAGTGAAGACAGCATCTCTCCTGGGATTTCTATGTCCATCTGAAATAGAATAGAAAGGTAAATATTAATTGCAGCAACTTAAGATATACACAGTGGAGAAGTGCATGCAGTTTATTTTATTCAATGTGTGTTTTTTCCCTCCACATTACTTGGAGGGTATGTGTGTTCTGTGCCATATGTCTATATCACAAACACTATTTCATTCCAGGAAGACTTTAATCCTAAAATTCAAGGCTTGTCTGACTCTCATTCAATGTCCAAAATAGAATTCTAGTAAAGACAGGTCAAAAATTCTCTGGCTTAGATAACTAAGCCTTATATGTGAAGTGAATTATTTTACCCATTTAACTCATGGTGCAAACATTATTATTATATTTCATATAAATAGGGTAAATACAGATTTAGAAGCCCAGGTTTCAATGACTTTAGATCTCAGTCAAAGAGCTGGAAGATTGAAAGGAGCTAGACAGCCACCCAGTAGAACTCTGTTCTTGCAGGTCAGGTTGAATTATAAGAGCAAGTAAGTGTGTGTACACCTGATCACACACAAATATGCACTTAAATTAGGACTGACAGAAACCATTCTCTTTAAGTCACTGTAACCTTGACCACTTTCAAGTGCTCTGAACTAGCTTGTAAAGCAAACTGGCTTTAGAGCCCAGTTTCATCTGGATGAGAAAATGCTCTATAAAGGTGAGAGATTGCTATCACTACGCCCTGTGTCTTCAGGCCTCAAGCTATCACTTAATCCATCATCCACTATTTTGATGCAAGGGGGGGGAAAGAATATTAAATGTTAATGGAGATGTTAACTTCACTCATAAATATTTCAGTAGATGAAAAAATGTTTAAAGAAGGGTCAGTGCAGCTAATACACTCTATAAAAACAAAAAATATATGCTTCCTTGGACTATTTTTTTCTTTAGATGAGGCTTTTTCGTAATGCTGGTAAGATGAATTACAGTTCACCTTTTATAGTAAGTTTTTTTCAAATCATTATAGATTTTAATCTCATTAAAGATGCATGACACTTCATTTTAGCAGGCTTTGGATCAGATGTCACTACTTCAATCGAAGAAAAGACTTTTGGAAGAAAATATGGTATTTTTCCTGGGAGATACTATCCTACTCTGCAGCTACAGTGTACAGTAAATTCCAACGTGAAACGCTTCGTTAGTTTTATATCCCTCGATGCCTGTAAGACAGAAGAGTATCAACCAAGGGCCATTTCTCAGCAGACTGAGATGCAAAAGCAAAAGGTCATATTCTGATATATAGCTTCTCAAAATGTATGTTTACATCCCTGACAATGTTGAATTCACCCTTACAGTGATGAAACAGTAAGTACAAAGTGCCTTAAAATTATATTCTTTGGTTATCAGCTAAATAATGTCAAAGAGATTCTCTCTAAATCCTGACTTTCAGACTGCTGCTCAGATCACTGGACCAGAGCACGGTACATTCATGTACAAATGTCAGCGAAGAACATCAACACAAAGTCACAAAGACATATAATGCAAGACTCTTTGGGGAACTGTTAGGGAAACTAGGCAAACTAAGCTATACATAAAAACTAGACTTCAGAAGACATTCTGATGACCTGTGGGTTTCAGCGGGTTCATTTCAAAAGATGATGAATTTAAGAGCTACAAACCAATACCGTTTTTCAGGTAACTTGTAGTTCTTAAACACATGCATCTAACCTAGCATTCCCAAACAGTTATAAAAGCAAGGGGGGTGGCAATGGCTGGAGAGAAAATAATTTTATAAAGAAATTCAAAGCCAGTTGAATTCTGTTTACAGATAATGTAATGCAACTCATTAGAGTAATAGTGCTAGATGCTTTTTCTTGACATTTAAGTGATCTCTAATGTAATGAAATAATTTGTATAGCACTCATTATTCCATGAAATTATTTAGATGTTAGAATAAAAATTTAAATTATTGCACACTGCCTTAGGATTTAATATTACTTTGAATATGTTTTATTAGCACATCTTAATGTCTCTATGCGTATTGTGTGGAATAAGGGAAGCTTTGCTTAACAGATGGATAACATAACAGAGCCCTCCATTCTTCCTTAACTTTTGCTCAAACGAATGTCTCCCTGAAGTCGATTGTAGTTTAGCTTGTGGTAGGATTAAGTTGGGGGGAAAAAAGGTCTGGATCTATAATAGTAACGATAAATAGCACCCACAAAGCACTTACTCATCATTAGCAAACTATTCTATTAAACATTGTGTAGTATCACTTCTCAACTATTAACAACATAGTTTGAATTCCCTATCTTTACAAATTCATTGTAACATCGTTTGCAGCCAGCAGAAAAGACTGTTCCATTCCCTCCTGTCACCATCACAGGATGCTGCCACCATTTGTACTTAAGGCGGAGATCAGTGCTTTTTTAACCCATTTTAACCCTAGATTTTTCTCTGGAAAATTGATTACTTGTTTCACAAATTACTCCATTTAAAATGAACTAAAGCCAATCTGAAAGCTGAGGACTTGGCAAGAAGCGTGGGCATTGTCCTTGCCCTACCTCCAGTGCAGCATTGTCCTTGCCCTACCTCCAGTGCACTTCTACCGCAGCCTTTGGACACACCTGAGCCTCAGACTTGCAGTGCCAGCTAGTGGGTAAATGCCGAGATGCTGTGAGTACAGGCAGATGGCAGAGAGGATGGCCGTGAGGCAGCTAGAAGTCATCTCTGAACTATGTGGCAGATGGAGGGGGCAGGCGATGTCTCTGGATGACGTACAACATTTGGGAACACTGCACAGAGAATAAAATTCACAACAACTTTTAAGACTTCTGTTTCCATTCTAGTATTGATTGTGGTTTCAAGCTAAAAGTTTATGCAATGCCAAACTCTTGTCCTTGGCTACAAATGCACTTGCAACTTGCTTTGCTGTGAGCTGGAATATTTTCTGTAACTCAGTACTTCTGCGTGGATTACCACTCTGACTTTATCCTGTTTTTTTTTCTTTTTCAAGAAAGCCCTTTCTCCTTTACCATCTTACCAGCTTGTAAGTTTGAAATGCTTCCTACAGCAGCACTGTTTTTATTTAACACCACCCAAGATGTGTCACGTTCCCACAGCCTGGCTAAAGGCTCAGCACTGCTCTAGTGTTACCCGCTCTCTGATTCCTGACAGTAGAAAGGGACACAGGGGAACAGGCATGTGGCTCAGGAGGTCTTTGCAGCTCTTCTGTTTTCTACTTGTTGCTTCAGGAGCAAGTCCCTGTGTTTGGGGTGTGTAAGGTACTTTGCTGAAAAATAGGTAGAGAAGAACTGTTTGACGTGGTATGTGCTGGCTTTCTTTTCATGTTGGTCATGGAGAGCTTTGTCTCTCTTTTGTTTTTAACATCATGGAGCTTTTTGCTTTGGGTCTCATCTTTGTGTTTTCAAAATCTTTGTTCGATCCAGTTCTCTTCAGCAACTCTCCTCTCCTATTCAACAGCCCTTTTTAAAGAATTCCTGACCGCATCAAGGAATACATGCAGCATCTGGCATGTGCAGTTCACTCACTTTTTCACCCTTTCCCCAAGGAAAGGTTTGTGCATGCAGAGTAGAGCTTTATTTCAGGAGGCTTCGCTTGCATTTCTTATATTATGATGCTATATATGCTGTGTTCTTGGATGGAAGGAGGTTCATTTTCTATCGTTAGTTTTCATAGAATTCTATTACGCAGGCTGAGAAATCTGTCTCCCTCATGTGCTGTATCATGTCTTTCATCAAGCCTTTCTCCTTAGAGGAAATACAGCTTTGCCTTCCCCTTCCCTGTGTCTTTCCCTCTCATTGTTTGCAGAACACTTAAGAGAGACTACAACTAAGAGGTTTACTGCTTGGAGGAGACTACAGATATAATACTTGGTATAAATCTATGTAGCTCCATTGGGTTCAGCTCATTTTGGCTTTGTAAGTGAAATTTGTATTAATGATGTTGGATTTATGATGCTATCCTCCTGGATGATAGATGTGTATTGCTATGTGATAGTACAGCTGGGATGGTGGCAATGACTTGTTATAAAAATAGATGGATTATACACTTTAAAATGTATTTTTGCTGCCCTGATTAGTGAGGTACTTTACTATTTAATGTAGAAAGCCACGCCTGATAACACTAGGCCTGTGTTACAAATGTTCTCCAAATTCTGGCACGTCAGTGTCAATATCGCTGGTCATCTTTTAGCGGAAAAATTGCTTTGACCAAGCAAGACTATGGCTGTAATGCAGCTGTAAATACCTGAGCTGCTGGGTGGTTCTCATTAAATATCTATATTGTGTCCCATACATCCATTGTATTTAGGAGAACTGATTCTAAAGATGAGACTTTAGGCCTATGGGAGCTGTAAATGCACTTACAGAAAGCTTGATGGAATAAAGATCTATAATGAGCAATCTTCCTTGGCATGTACAATTCTTTGTTAACAGAAGTATTGAGATTAATGGAATGTAGAGCAAAAAATGTGTAAATAACAGGAGCCAAAATGCAGCCCTCCAGTAGGTGAGCAAATAAAAGGATTGCCATGTGAGATAAGCATCAGGACATAAATTAAGCTTTGCCTGATCGAGATCTGAGTACAAGTTTGGAGCTTTTCTTTGGGTTTTTTGTAGCTGCCTAAGTCTTGCCACTACTGGACAGGACACTGAAATAGCAGTTATTGATAGGAAGTTGTCAGGTTGGATGAACGCTAAGCTAAATGTAATCCTTTTTTAAGCTAGAAGAACTAGGAAATGAGCTAAGTTTGCTCAGACTTTTCACTTCAGGCAACCAGTGGGATTGATGTGTGATCCATATGTATAGGTAGTTGCAAATGATCAAATTTCCTCATTTTAATGCTCTACTATTCATCAAATAATACACAGTAATTGGCAGTGTAATGTGCTCTTACACTGCTGCAGCTGTGTAATGAAACATGACAGGTTAAGTGGTTTAAGTTAACTCATTTTACTCCACAATTGCAAAGGCCTGGGAGATCACATACATCCAGCTCACATGGCTCAGCTGACAAGCTGGAAGCTGGTAAATCACAGAAACTTACTGGTTGGGTCTATTTCATTCCCAGTTTTAGAATATTTGAGGCTGGAATAGCACATCATTCCGTAATGTTTATAATGAGCTGGGATGCTAAACTTCTAGAATTACCTCTGCTGAAATTTAGTAATTCCACCAAACAGGAGTGTCCTCTTGTACCTGTGCTTTTCTCTTGAATGTTTAACAACAAAGACATGGGAAAATATCTTAAAAATGTAAAATGCAGAAGACAGCAATGAGCCATTCTGGCCTGTCCGGTAGAACAAGAATTACAGCCAGACTGAAAGAGGGTGAAAAACTCTTCCATGTTTGACAAAGTCAATTTAATACCTTTTCATTCTCTTTTTCAGGACTTGCACCAATTATACGCTTTAGCAAGCAGTGTGTTTGCATGTTTGCTATTAATCACAAAACCAGCATAGCAAATGAGGTGCAGAACTCATCTGCTTTTGTTTTATCACCAAAAGCATCACAAAGAATCTGACTTCATTCTTGTCTTTGCAGGAGGGACAAAGAGGAGCAAAGATGTATTCTCAAATAAAATTGTACACACTCTCTTGATGACTTCATGAATCAGGTAGTCTGCTTGGTCTCTGGTCTAGATTACAGCAGTTTTGGCCTGCATAGCTTCACATTGGTATTTTCTAATCAGCCTTGTTTGATCATCCTGGCTGCAGTATACTTGAAAATAAATTCACATCGTGCTGCATTGTAGTCTTCCTGACAAAGCGTTTCTAAATCATTTGCATGAGTTTTAGAGAAAGCCTTTTCTTCTTAATTAGTTGATTGTTTATACTGCTGATGGGCATCTCTGTATACAGAGTCCAGTAACTCCATTTAGTCCTGTCTTCCCGTGTGCTTCTTTCTTTGGCTGCCTTCTTGTTACAGGCTCCCTCCCATCAGGTATTTACATGCATTGATTAGGTCCCCTCTGAGCTTTCCCTTTTCAAGGCTAAAAAACCCGCTGCTTCTGTTATGTCAGGTGCTCCAATCCTTTAATCATCTTAGTTGCCCTTTCCTGAAGCACTGCCAGTAGGTCCATCTCTCTCCTGTACTGGGGACCCCAGAACTGAACACAGCACTCCAATTGTGGTCTCACCAGGGCTGAACAGAGGGGATGAATCACCTCCCTTGACCTGCTGGCAATGATCTTCATGCAACCCTGTGTCCTGTTGGCCGCCTTTGCTGCAAGGGCACATTGTTGGCTCCTGGTTAACTTTTTGTCCATCAGGAGCCCAGCTCCTCTCTGTAAAGTTGCTTTCCAGCCAGCTGGCTCCATTGTGTGCTGGTCTATAAGTTTATTCCTTCCTAGGTGCAGGACTTTGCATTTACCTTTGTGCAACTTCATGAGATTCTGGTTGGTCCATTCTCCACCGTGTCCAGGTCCCCCTGAATGGCAGCACAACTCTCTGGTGTATCAGCCATGCCTCTCAGTTTTTTATCATCTGCAAACTTCCTTAGGGTGCACTCTGGTCCACCACCTAGGTCATTAATGAAGATGTTAGACAGTATTGATCCTAGTATTGGCTCCTGGAGTACCCCATTAGTGACTGGCCTGCAGCTGGACTTGGTGCTGCTGATCACAAATCTCTCAGCCCAGCCATTCAGTCCACCTTGCTGTCTACTTATCTGGTCTGGGCTTCATCAGCTTGACTATGAGGATGTGCATATCCATATACACATAGCTTAAACCTTGAGTTTCAGAGTTTAAGCTCTTGGAATGTGCTGATACTGAAACCAAATTGCTCAAGAATCAAGCCCTGTCATGCAACAAAATGCTGTGTGTATGATAAAACACACAGTTGGGTCTCAGCTCCTGAGCAGGAATATCTGTTTAGACTGTGTTCATATGAAATTCACTCTTGGAAGCCAAATGTATTTAAATCATTTCAACAGCTTGTACGTATGGCAAGCTCTATAGCGAGGACTTTCTTTCCAGAGGTTCTGTGCATGAATGCTTGGAAATTGAAAGTGAGTTTAAGGGTTGTATTCTATGTCTGCCCAAAATTGACCAGTGAATTGTATTACACAATTCTTCTTTTAAAGGCTAAAATAACCAATACACCTACGTAGTTAATAAAGAATAATCTTTCTCCAAACACATATAGTCTGAATAGAAAACACCAAAAGCAGAAAGCAGAATAATTTTTATTCTTATTTTACAAGTGGGCAGCTGAAAAACAGCAATTAAATAGGTTGCTTTCAGAGAAAGCCACTAACTATGCATAATCTTTTGGATCATCATCCAAGGTCCTAATCACAAAACAACTCTTCCTTAAGAAAGTAATTAACAACTGAGAGCAGAGCCAATTGCACTGCCATGGTAGGCAGGCTGGAGATAAGGATAAGATTGGAACTGAAGCTGCTTAGAAAACAGATTTCAACAAAATGTCTCTCACTGAGTCCCACTAAAAGTGTATTGAGAGGAGAAAGAGAAGGTTTAAATAGCTTTATATAAGAACAAACAAGTTTCTGCCTACTAGGTTAAGTAAAAATATCTATTCATGAAGTCCCCTGAAATAAGTTTACAATTGAGTCAGCTCAGTCCATTAGATGCTGGACTAGGAGTCATGAGAGTTGAGATGTGGGCTTTCTTTACTACTGTAACACTCCAGTCAAGTCATTGCACTTTACCAGGCGTCAGTTTCCCCATTTAGACATTGGTCACAGCAATGCTTACTTTTTTCATATAATCTTTTTATGATAAATACACTTGCATTTACTTGTTCAGTTTTTATCTCCCTTTACAGGGCTGTAGGTTTAAATCTATTGACTGCAGAGAAACCTGTACCAGCATAGCTGAAATTCTAATATTACCTATTGCATCCCTCTCCCAGCGGCTATTTACACTGAATCCTGCCTGTTTGTTACTAATTATTAAGAAGTATAAACTTATATTTGCCACTCATATCCGCTGAAAGCTTAGAACATCAGAAGCATATGAGTTAGGAGAAACATTGTCTTCCTTTTCTTCTTGTTTCTTGAGTGGTTGTTTCACTTTTCAAAGTAAAAAAAATTATTCTGGGATGTATTTTTGCAAATGTCTTCTACAGCATCAGATTGACTTTTCTTCTACCTTCAATCTGACCAAAACCATTTACTGCCAAGCATATCCACCATACACATGATCTCAAAGAATGTGCAGAAAAACATTGAAGCATCTCAGTCTATTGTAAACTGAAACTCTATAAATGTCATGTTAAACTACAAACCATACAAACATAGCTGGGTCAAGTGTTTCTCTCCCTTTCCTAGAGCAATTGTAAATCAGTGGTTTACTACAGCAGGATTCTTTTTTCCCCAAATCTCTTGTTCTAGTCATATTCCAACATGAGAAGTTGCTGTATACCATGTTATCAAACCGTGAGAATGAACTCCTTAAAAAAGCAATCTTTTGGTGCTGCTTGTTGACTTACAGAGATAACTCCGCACAGGGCTGGCAGCATTCCTGCCTGACATGTTCTCATGGCTTCCATTCAACTCAGAGTTGAACAAGAAGTCACTACTCAGAAGCACATTTTGTATAATACAGTCCTTTGAATGCTGAAGAGGAACAGAGATGAAACCAAGCTGTCTAAACTTTATCAGTACGAACCTATATTCAAATTCTATAGAGGACTACATTGTCAAACAGCAAACAAAATGAGCATAAGTAACCAGAAATATGGATGTTGTTTAGAACATAAATTTTGACTAGCAGCAGAGGGGCATTCAGTACCTAAGCTTATAGATCTCTCCGTCTTCCTGCATAGTCTGCACTGGAACCATGGATATGGATATCAGAGACCTGTGTATCAGAATTGTTTCACGAAATCCTTTTACACCTCTGGGAAGGCAAATTAATGGGGCATTTCTGTGACATTGTCTGAAGAATGAGGATCCAGACTAAGCAACATCTGATTCATAGGCCTCTTTTTAGAGGGTAGTTCTGGTTTAGGGTTTTTTACCTGGTTGTTAACTTCAAAGAGCATCCATCAGAATTCAGGGTAAAGAACTTCAGCTACAACATAAAGACTGTAGTCAAAACCAGCATATACTTTTTGTCCTTCTGGGAATGATGAAACAGCTAGTGGGTTACAATTCAGTGAGTAAAGGAAGTCCTAACAGAAAGCTTGTTCCATTTTTAATTACAACATTATAGACCTAATTTATTATTTTGTTAGAAAACTTTCACCCAGGCCTGACTGCAATGGAATTTGGCACACTGATCAGTACAGGAGCCTGGTTGTGTTGTACTTCACATTCATATAAAACCACAGCTATTGCACCAAAGTTCAGCCAAGTCTCAAGGGTATTAAACTGGCTCCATGAAGTGGTATTTCAGGACTCTAGATTTAGAGAGGTATTCCAAGCCCTAATAAAATCTTTGTGAGGAAAGAGCCTACTCTTCAGACATTACAGAGAGGTCCTTCTCAAACCTCAAATATTAATCAAGTTGCGTGTCATTAACATTCACTCCCGCTTGCAAACCCAGAAAGATAAATTTTATTTACCTGATAAATCGAAATTAAAAGGGCTCCATTATAGAAATAATCAAAAGCAACCTGAGGACAAAGGTGAAGGATTACACCCACCACTTAGGGAGGCCTGGTTCCTCACATCAGCCAGGGAAAGGGTCACTGCACTGACCCATGCCATGCCAAACACAGCCAAGTTACTTTTGCACAAAGCCAGTTAACAGAAACTGCAACCTAGGAAATGTAGCCAGTTCACAGGCCAGGAAGATTAACTCCATCCCCTGTCATCTTTGCTTAGTTTTTCATCAAAACCCATGTTACTTTGGTCATAGATATAACATGCAATTACCCAACCACTCTGAATTACCAAAGATACTTTATCTTCTTAATCTTTTACACCAGTGTGACTCCTCATTATAATTGATCTTTAGAACAAGCTCCTCAACCAACAGTGGATTCACTGAAGTAGGAAAATATCATCATTTTCTAAGCGAAGAAACGTGGGACCATCCTACATTGACCCGCCTGGCACAAGTGATCCATCGCAAGGGGCAGTTCTGAGAAGGCTGTAGCAAATGGTGCTTGCTTTTATCAGGCACATCTACGTTATCACACAAGCCCAGGACTTCCATAAAACAAAGTACTTAGTGGTTCTTAACAGTATGAGATGAAAGTTCAGGCGGATAAGTGCAGATAGTAAGACATTTCCTCCGCAAAGAAAACAGTAACTTCTGTGTAACAAAGGGGCCTTTCATTTTAACCCCCGGCTCCTCCAAGCTGCAGATGTTTCAGTGTTCTGCAATTGTTCGGGGTTTACTGCAGTGGTAAGATCTTATACGTGATTTCTGAGGGGAATGCAAGAAGGACCAGCTCTTCTGTTCATAAGAAATTTACCTCAATGGAGCCATGCCAATTTATATTACACAATGGTGTGGCCCTGATTTCTTATGTAGAAAGTTGTTTTTCCCTTCCTGATGTTTCCACTGCTTGACCTTTCAGGTTTGCACAAAATTAATTGTCACCAGATGATAAAATAAGTTCCAAGTTCTCATCTTTCTAACTGAGCCTTCATATTTTCTTATGGACACATGAAAGATTCCTAATTTAAGGAGATCAATGGCTCAGTGAGTCATGCTACTCTGATCTGTGCACAGATGGGACTCCCACTCAGCACATAAGTCTGCTCCTGTGCTGAGTGAATGTAGAATGGGGCTTATCTCTATCACACCGGTCCCTTTTTAACAAAGCAGTTTGCAGAGCTCTTCTGGAGATTCCTAATCTGTACACACAAAGGGACTTGATTAGGAAAGAAGGAAGAGAGACCCTGAAAATAAATCCTGAGGCCATGTTAATAAGTGCGTCAATTTTATGACCAGAAGTGAATGTCCATTGTGGCAGCAACAAAGGACAGAAATACTTCTCCAGGAAGCCAAAGACATATCAAAGAGATTTCAGAACTGCACAACAGTACCAGGCATCCATCTGGCCTTTGTGCAGCAGAACTTGTGAGATGTGAATCTCCTACGGCCTTGAAGTATTCTGGGAAGACTTCGGGAGAGAGAAATGTCATAAGAGGCATTTCACCTCCTGCATTACTGAGGAGTTTTCTCCCTGAATAAATGGGAAATTTCTCCCTTTTATCTACAACCTTATGATACAAATACAGTGCAGTAGTGACTGAAAGTTATTTACCTTTCGATGAAACCTTCCGCTGCCAGGATGTCTTGTATTTCCAGACATTGACCATGACAATCTGTTACTAATACCAGCCCCCATAACAACCACTTTTGAAATCTGTAGTAGCTGACCAGTAACCTCTTTGAATAGATTTTTTTGGTTTCAGTGCCACTCTCAAATGGGCAGATGTTCTTATCATACCAACAGTATGACAGCTGCTTCCCTTGCGGCTAACCGCTGCAGACCAGATGATGGATAAGATAGAGCAGTAAAAGTGGTTAAAGTTCCTGCCAGATCACGCCTGAAAAACAGTGACTGGACAGAACGAAAAACTTTTCCATTGTTTCTCCTTCCAACTTGTCCCCACTTTCACAGGATTTTATAGTGCTGCATCTCTGTACTTCTCCATTTTAAACTGTCAGCTCTCTGCCACTCTCCCAAACCTTGATCACCTGTTTTATCAATTTTTTTTAACCATCTTTGCATTCTCTTCCAGATCTCCCATATTCATGGAATGCTTTTTAAAAATTAATTCACAAAGGCTTTACTCCTCTCCTCTTTCAGCTCATCCCTCAAGGTCTACACCCACCAGGATATCTGCAGGAAATTACTAGCTAGCAATAGCTATGCAGAAAAGTTGTGAGGATTGTCAAAGTACTGTAAAATGAATTCTGTTTTATGCGTCTTTCTCACCCATTGGATTAGATTATCTCTTGACTGGTAGACGTCAACGCCATGTTTTTTAATCTCTTTATTAAACACCCTAATGTCTCTACATGGAGCTGGGCTTGCAAGTTGCCCATAAATTGTAGCCCATGCAGTGGACCAGAGAGGTGGAGCACAGCAGAGTATGGAGAGTTATCTCTACTACTCCCACAGCCAAGAATGTGAAGAAGGTACCTCAGATCCTGGAGGGTTCCATGCATTTCATGGCCTTTTGCGATTTCAGGTCCCATCCTCCCCAAACATGAGTTTCACAGAGCCCTGGAAAGCCAGGGCTACAGGAAAGGTTTGTTCTCACGGAGCCATCAATCCAAACTAATTCTAGGCTTCTATGAATTACTCCAGAATTGCCCACAAGGTAACATGGAGCAAGAAAATTGGCATTGTTGCTTAAACAAAGACATAGGAATTTACATTGATGTATTCTCTTGCGCTTCATTTAGGGAATTCTGTAATTATACTGAGGTTAAGTTTGTTCACAGTAACATCCTTTAAATCCAGACCAGTTCCCTTGACTTCAGTGGAGTTAATATAGATTTACACAAGTGTAAGCAAGGATAGGATCTGGTCCTAATTTAGGGCACATCTGCCAGCACAGATGGAGCTGAAAGAGTTTATTGTCATGTTAATTTTCTGCTTTTGCTTGAGATTTTTCTGAGCATGAGACAAACCCAAAAATTTTAAAATCCTGCAACACAGGCAATGTCATCCCCCCTTATTGTCGCTGGTGAATTCCACTAGAGCACAAGATGGCCTTGCACTCAACTAAATCATGATAGCTAAGAAAAATAGCCTCATTAAAAATAATGGCTAAAATTGTCATCCTGTAACCACTTTGAAAGGTGATTAACTTTCTGTGATGAGCTGCTCTATTGACATACCCCTGGCTGTTGTAAAACTAATCACCCAAGTAACAGTTTGCATGACTGTAGCCCAAGGAGTACTTTGCCACATTCTTCATCCAGACAAGACTCCAAGAAGGTCATGCAGACTTTTGCCTGAGTACTAAGTGCTGAATTTATAGCTTGATGGCCATGAATCTAAAAAAAAAATAATTGTTACCTTTAAATCAAAAATTTTGCTGTGATTCTGAGCCTTAATCTGTTGATTATTAAAATCAATAGTTTTTTCTGTTGTCTATTTTGATGCTTTAGAAAGCAAATGAGGGAGCAGAGCTTGGAAGAGTATTTTGTAGCACATGCAATTGGCTTGCATGCCACAAAGTAGAATATTTCTTTTTCTCTGCCATACAATGTGTCCTGGTGTCTATTTAATTTTTTTAACTGGACAAATAATGTGTCTCTTTTCTGTCTTAAGAAAAAAAAAGGCACTGCTGATTGCTCTGGAGGGTTTATGTGTCTAAAGAGTCCAAGATCTGATTTTACAGGAATAACTGTTTGGAGAAAGTATTGATTTTATGATGGAGAAAGAGATCTTGTTGTTCTTAAGTTCTGCTTTTACTGTGGAGTCAGAAACCTTACAGGTTTTGTGTGTTATTATATTGCTTTAAGGGATAAAAACACTCCTGAGCAGATCAGTACCAAGTTTGTACAACTAAAAATCAGATTCCTAGGAATAAAAGACAGAAGGGTAAGATCTTTTCTGGCTTAATATGATTTACCTGAGTATTTATGCCAGAACAGGCTTAGAGTGCATTGTAGAGTGAGAAGTAATAATACAACTTATTCCGTAGCAGTGCAAATGTAGGGTAACTCCTGTATTCAATATTCTCCCTCAAAAGCAGTGTGAGAAAAAAGTCAAACCAAACACGCTGAAGATGACGTGCAGAGTTTGAAACAAAATGGGACACATATGGGGAGGAAATTGCATTATAGTCATTTGATTACATATTTCGAACAGATTTCTGGGGCTCATGGCATATCCATAAAGGAGATGGATTTGATAATGTAACAGTAGTGATATTACTGTAAAGCTGGAGTTGCTGCAGTGACATGATGTTAGCCCCATTAATTTTGCAAATTCTTGCTGATATATGTTTTTTCCCCTCAGCCTATTTTAAGTGGGTAACTAATAATTTTGTAATCTGAGCTCTTTTGTAATAGACCACTTGTAATAGCAATTACTTATCAAGACTATTTTCAGTTGAAAATTCGGTACAACAGGTCAGATTCAGCTTTCCCAATAGTTTGCTCTTCATGTAGTTGCCCTGATTCACATTAGGGTTAACCAGAAGCGGAAGGCTTGTTTTTCAGGATGTAACCCAGGAAACACAATTCAGAAGGCAACTGTAACCTCTGTTAAAGCTGCCCAAATTCAGAGCTCTGAATCAGAACCAACCATGATGCAGATTGGATGCAAGGTTCAGATATTTGGTTCCAAATTTTCCCTACCTGAGAGATTCCAAAAGTTTTTAGACAGAAGAAGGTAAAGAACAAAGCCACCTATCAATGACACAGATGGGGGAAAAACTCTCTTTCCACCCATAGCACTGCTGAGAGCTATACTAGCACCCAATATCAGGTGGAAATCAAACCTGCAACACCCTTCCTCACCTGGAAGCAGATAATAACTGGGGGGCAGTGGGTGACACCTGACCAGGAGGGGCAATAAGCACACAGGGAGGTGCTGGGGCAGGGGGAGGGGTCAGCTCTTAACCACAGGGACCTTGTGAAAAGGAGCAGGTGTGGTTGACTTCAGGGAAGGAGTGGATGTGGGGGTTCTTCAGTAGGGGCTGCCTCCCAGCACTGTTTTTCCATTTGTGGCAGGTTTCTGGAGGGCTCAAGCATGTGCAGCCTTTGGGTTGTATTAGCCTTTTGCTGCTTGGGACAGCTGTGTGCAGGTAAAGAGGCATCTATATGCAGCTTCTTCTCCTATTTTGTTGCTCCTCTGTTTTTATCTCTTCCCTTTCTGTTTCTCTTATGGTTTTTTTTTTGTTTTGTCATGGGTGTCAACTCTCTGCTCTAGAACCTGTGTTGGCAGGGGAGTTTACAGCTTCAAGCATGTATTCTGCTGGAAGATTGGTAAAGTGTGTCTACAGCTAGGCTGGGAAGCAGGAGGAGCTGCTGAACCTCTCTCTTTGTTTTTAGTTAGTCTTCCTCTGGAGACTGGAGATGAGCTTGTGTGGGGAGGGAGGAAGTGTCTGATATAAACTTTATTCTAATACCACTTGCTCTCTCCAGCGCCTCTCCCAGACAGCTTTCCTTTCTGTAAGGCTCTGCTAAATCTCTCACTGTGTATGCTAACAAGCCTGGTCTTAAAAACCTTATTAAGACTCCTTGCTGGTAAAGGATTCAAGAACTGACTACAGCTTCTGCTGCTGCTACTGGAGGGGGGAGGCTGTACATGGGACCCTAAAAACAGAGGTTCAAGCATCTCCTTTAATGAGGCTTTGCATTTGTCCTTTTGAGGTGATGTGACCAGTATGTTGTAGGAGTAACATCTCTTACTGCCCTCTCCAAGTCCTTGGGTTCCCCATTTTGCATTAAATCAAAACCACTAACTCTCAAACTTTCACAGGGCAGGTAGGCTGTTTCCTGCTCAGCTGCAGTTCACATCCCCCTTTTATGCTTTAGTGTTGTTTGTTAGCGCTGCCAGGTCCTCCCTTATGAGTCAGAGCTTGCAGAGGGAGAGGAGAAAGATTTATTTTTTTTTTTGTACGCTTTTTTTTCCCTAACTTTCTCTTCTAGGTCAAAGCCTGAAACCTCAGATTGCAGCCCCTCAGCTTGCTACAAACAATCCCACTCTTACTACAGTTGCTCTAGAAAAACCTTTCTGTATGTTTGACAGCTCACTGTATCCAAATAAATCTTATGTCATCTACTTATATGCAATGAAGGAATTGGGTGAGTATCCAGCGTTACGCCTCTCTGGAAGATAACTGCATGATGTGGCCATTGCATGCGATTCTTCACAATTTGATGGGTCTGAATGGGGGAAAAGAGGAAAATCTGCAGCTGTAAGTTATGTGCAAGCTGAGCCTCTGGTCTCAGTTTTCTCTGGGGTATAATTATAAAATATAATATAAATAACCGCAGTATTTCAATAAGGCTGATTAATGACAGTGTTAGTACTGTGTTAGCCGACTCCAGTAGGCATGGAGCAGCACTATCAGCTATAAACATTTGCCCAAATCTTGCTAATGAAATGAAGTGATACACAGTCCAATACCTTATCTTTGTCTAAATATGAATACCTTGTATAAAAGCCTGAATTCTCCTAAATAAACCTGCTGAGAGAAACTGGGTAACTGTTGCTGTTTGCTTCATAGTTAGGGTAACCAGCCCTTGCAAGGACTATGTTGTTTTTTTGTAGACATAGACAAGTCATGCTAGACTTGTGGTCAAAGATGCCTGGCTCATGGGTTCATTCATAAAATGAATTTCATAACTGCTTGGCAATGAAACATTTCTGGCAGTGACGAAGAGCTGCCTTTTCTGTTCCCTGCTGTTCTGGCAGACTGTTTTGAATGCCAGCTAGAGCTATTCCATAAGCTGACAGAAATAAATTACTTCCTTATATCAAACCTCCTTCCCTGAAAGCTGTATGTAGCCTCCTTTTCTGAGAGGCACAGAGAAGAGATCTTGAGGGGGGCGGTAGAGAAATTGGCCGACAGCCAAAACAGGCTAAAATTTCCACTGCTGATTGCTGCCACTTTGGACAGGTGGAAGGAAGAGGCCTTAGACAGGTAGAAACCATAACCAGAGACACCATCCCATATAGCTAGCATAGACAATTGTGAATGCATGGCCTCCTGAGACACATCCCAAGACTGAAGTGCACATCTTTGTGCATATGAAACAGACTACAAGTGCATTATAATTCTATAAAAGGCTACACTGACCTGATAGCCTCGTTACAACTGCGGATATGCAACTCTATCTGATGTTTTCTGTTAGAAACTACAGCAGCCACCCCATCTTCTGCAGATTCTGTGGTAAAAGCTTCCTACTCAGATGGGTGACCCTCTACAAAAGAGGTTATGTACAGAGAAATCTTCGCTGCTGCTTTCAAGGCAAGCAGATGCAAACTTGTTACTTGGCAGACTGGGAGGAATTTTGTTTGGATTTGTCTCTGGTCTGCAGAGAAGCAAATTGGCTCACCCTTGGATGCCTCCTGGAGCAGGGAGAAGAGAAATCTAAGAGAATTTTATTTTCTTTACACCTTATGTTCAGCTCTGCTGATAAGGAAATGTGTCAGCATACTACAAAGCTGATGGTCTAGTAAATTTCTGACGAAGTAATGTAACTTTTAGTTCTGTTCTTGTTAATGTTGCTATCAGACTTGATCTACCTAGTAAAGTTTAAACAAATAAACAAAACCCAACCAAAAAAAAACCCTTCCAAACCCCAAATAATAATAATTAAAAGAAACAACACCAAATCAAACTTGCTTAGGCATTAGCTCTTACTTGCTCATCACAACTAGGCTAAGAGTTATTGACATGGAGACTGGGAGACCAGGAAGGCCTAGCTGTGAGAAATATTATAATTTGGGAAGGCAAGCCTAAGAATAGAGCATGTCTTAGCTAGTATTTGCTTTCGTGTTATTGGCTCTCATTTAAGAGAGGGGTGTCATGGCTCAACTAAATTGAGCACTGACCTTCAAGTTGTATTTCTAACCTGTGCTAGAAACTTTTCTCTTTCAAAACAGGTATAATTTTGCATTGAATCATTGCTAAAAACTTCTCATGACCAAGCAGTTGCAAGAACTCTGCTCTGCCAAGAGCACAGCAGAACACTTCCAAACTGAAGTAATTCCCAATCTACTGCAGCTTTGGAAAAAATGGCATTCCTTTGCTGCTGACAGCACTGAACAGCTGGAGGGGGCTCCCAGAAAAATTTAACCCACAGTTGCAGAACTTGGGAACATCTCTTGGGGACTTGTGCCTTGGCTTTGCAGCAGGAAAGGTCTGAGAGCTGCAACTGAGCTCCTAAACTATGCTGTAGGGTTGGGTGCAGACCCACACTTTGCTTGAAGCTGTAAGGACTTTCGGACTTTCAGACTTTCCATGGCATGCTGTCTGGAAGCACTGGCGTGCCTGTCAGGCCAGAAATGTAGATACCGCATCTGTTCATGCAGCCCCTATGCACTCATCTGCATACTGTGTGGTTCTGGGAGGTCTAGATGTTGCATGACCAGAGGTCTAAGGGTTTGTGCTTGAGGAGATAGGGGAGTTGTGGCTCTATAGGTACTCTGCCTTGGCTATAGTATCAAATCTGAAATGGCAGGACTTACTGGATGCTTATTGGAGCATTGTGGGGTATGGGGGAAGAGCAGCCTTTGGGGGAGTCCCCTCCCCACTGCATCAGGTTCTCCTTGGAAAAGAGGAATTTTGGGAGGGTGGCTACTAAAAAGTATTGCTCTGAGGTATGCTGTGGATCCTTCACAGTTTCTGACGGACAAGCGTCAAGAGCTTCATCAACAAATAAGGAGGAAGGGGTAGGATCACTACACAGCCAAACTGGTAGCTGATTTTTGGTTTCCCTCTTGGGTGTTTTGGGGTAGAGTAGCAAGTTGACGAGTAAATACAAGGTGAATGGAAAGGGCTGAACTAGTTCTAACAGCCTTGTTAAAAAACATCTCTCCTGCAGCAAGTGCAATAAGCTCCCTAGTGACCACCACCAACAGCAAACCACTCAACAGCACGTTCCAGCAAACAAGCGGGGGAAAACTTGGACCTTACAAGGCTGCCATGTTCAATGTACCCAACTGTGCTTCGCCTCCCAAGTTCACTGATGTAGGAGATGTCAACAAAGTTTCTGATGTCCTGAAACAATACCTCTTCAGAGTCGGGGATGATGGGACCTGTTTGTATGACCCAAACTTCCTAGCTGTCTGTAATCCACCTCTTACACCAGACACAACATACAGGTATAATTTTTATTTCTTACAAGGCGATTGCTGCTCTTAAAACAAGAAACAAAACTGAGACTGTAATGTTCCTTTATAATGGTATGATGTGAATTACCAGTCCCTAACTGAAATGCTCTAATGCAAGGGTAGTTATGCAGATAGCTTGGCTTTGGACTAGCATCCCACAGATGGTGCTCCAGCAATGGTGAGCTCTGTTAAGTTAAATTCAAGGATTAATAGGAAAAGTCATGTGTGAACTCCTGGATCTATACCTATGTTGGAGTAGGTAATCCAGTGACAACATCTGATTAGAAACTGCTGGTAGAAAAGGACTGGAAAATGTTGTTGAGACTATTCACCATGTATTTTGTTAGATGATTCTGCCAAATTGCAGACGTGGATCTGGCTCTGCTTACTTTGTTTTGATGGGAATCTGGGGAGCCAAAGTTCTCCTTGGTCTCCAGCTCCAGGAAGCCCCTAATGTGACTGCAGACTTCCCAGTGAGGGCCAGGTGGCTTGCAGACGTGTCTGACCCCTGTTGTCTGTGGAAGCTGACCATCTGGGAATATGGGCACCCTGACAGCTGTTACCCTAAACACTTGTTTTGCTGTTGCCAGCTATTTAAAAGCCACAGTAAAAATGGCAGTCACGTGGAGCCATATCTGCTGCAGAGACCTAATGTGCTCCTGAAACAAAATACTATGGGCTCTTAGTTTGGCAAAAGCTGTCTTGCCTCCTCTGTCTCTTCAGGACATTTCTAAAAACTCAAAACTATTGTGGGATGGAAACTTAATTTCTTTGCCAAATCTGATGTTGGTCTGTCTCTTCAGTGCTCTCCTCTAGCAGGGAAAGTGCTGGAGATCTCTATTGTTGGACAAAACTTTTGACTTCCATATGGAAATCAAAACCACTTGCTGTCTTAAATAATGAGGCTTTTCACAACAGGGAATAGCAAGCCGGGAAAAACTGTTGTTGGAAAGCTCACAAGAACAAAGCGCAAACTGTGCATGACATAGCACAGAATGCTTTTCCGTGATTAATTCTATTTGCTCTTTATACAGTCTCTGGAAATAGTCAGTTACTTTTGACTGTCTCCATCTAATGCTTTGACAAAACCTGAAGTCTGACCAGCTGATCCAGTAGCTTAAATGTTCTAGTAAGGAAGTACAAATTTGAAATACCTCATTTAACACTTTTTCCCCACAGGTTTAAATATGTGTTGGTAGATAGCACTGAAGGTATCATGAAAGACCAAACTCTCTGGTCTGATCCAATCAAAACCAGAAGAGGTAAGTCTGTGGCTTTGTTCAGGTCTCTTGAGTAGCTGTGCTTGCCTTAAGACGCTATTGCTTTATGAGAAATACCTAGTCCTTTCCTAAAGTTTTAACAATTTTGTCAGCCTTTCAATATTGGAGTAGCAGACTTAAATATGGAATAATTCTCTACTTCTTTTCTATACTTCAAGTAAAGATAAATTTGTACATAAGGTTTCAGATTTGATGCGTGTCATGGTATCTGGTGTTGTTGACATTTCTCAGTAATACATATATTTGTCATACTGGCTAACCTGCTGAGTAAAGCTTAAACTCTAAATGCTGACACTGAACCTCAAACCCATTTCCCATAAATCATCTAAGAGTTCAGGTATAGACATAACCAGTTTGCCTCTCCTAAATCATCAGCTTTCTCCTATTTGGTGGGGGTGTTCATGGTCAAAAGTAGATTGCAGGAGCATTCTTTCCATGTTTTTCTAGCTAAACTTCCCTTGAAAATTGATACCTGGCCTGGTCGAAGGAGTGGAGGCATGATTGTCATTACATCAATCCTCAGTGTACTTGTGTTCCTTCTGCTTGCTGGCCTTCTTGCTTCTGTGTCCTCTGCTGTCATGTAAGTACTGCTACACTTTTGCAACTTCCAGTAAGAGTGCCTAAACCCTTAGTCATCAGCCTTCTTCCCTATGGCTCCAAGCTACTGTTGCTGGTCTTGTCTGAGATGACAGACCAGGTTGTTACCTCCAAATTTTGAAGTTCATAACCGGAAAAAACCATCATAATGTTCCCTAAGATCAGCAGCTCTTTTAACTATTACACAGCCTTAAGCTTACTAGCTGACAGATTTTAGTAAGGACAACTAGAATAAACCAACGAACAATAGTAGAGTTGCACATACTTAAAGCCTGTATATTCTTTCTTACATTTGCAGCTTTCCATCTATTCAAGAGTTTGGAAACTGTCTTGAGGTGTGCAGGCATTTGTAGAGATTACATAATATCCTAATTAATGCCCTGATTTTAATTTATTTTCCTCCTCCCCAGGAGAAATAAGTTACCCCTTTGAATTAATAAGTGAGGCTTTGCTGGAGCTGTATAACTGAACTAGGGTATGCATGTTCCCTAGTCTTCTGTGGCCCCTGCCCTGGGAAATCAATGAGGCCTGACTGATTCAAACTGAACTTCTGGAGTGAATGAACTAAATTTTAGAAATGGTGGGTATCAGGACTGCTAACACGCGCTTCTTTTGTTCACTTGAAAATGATACAAGTGCTCTGTATTCAGCCAGCTCTGCCAGGCTCTCCTGGATTGAAGATGTGGAAAGCAAAAACTTCATTGCAAATTATTATTTTAAAAAAAACAATCTATGGGCTTCTATGATGGTAAATGATATAAGTAGCAATCAGCCTTTGCAAAACATTGTGACACTCAGTCTCTACTGGAGCTTAATAAGCCTTTCATTTGCCCACCAGGGGATCAGAAGCTTCTTCTGCAGAGACAAAGCACAAGTCTCAGACCATTCAACAAAGTGAACCGAGACCACAGTTAAGCTCTGAGTGAACAACCTGATTCAAGTCAAGGGTGGAAATGCAACTGAATTGCTACATGTGCAAGATTTACAGGACTGTCTCTTCTACTTAACACTAGTCCAAAACAAGCTACAGTACGCAACCAGCCAACTGAAGAGGAATGTCATAGATGAAATAAGGACAACTTTTTTGAAGTCTTACCGTACATGATATCCTGTCTTCTCCTAATGAGATTTGATTTAGTTAATTGCCTTGTATAGCACAAATCAAACGCCTGGACTGAAGAAAGAATCTTCATGAGATCCTTCAGCTTCAGTGGTGAGATCAGAGGTCGTCTAGTGTATGCATCTCATCTGCAGTAAGCATTACTGCAGACCTCTGATCTGCTTCTCATGATCAGATGAACATGATGTAGCCATTTGTGTCTCAACCTTTCTCTATAGTAACTGATGAGGAATTAAAGTAAACCAGCCTGCTTTAGAAAAAGATGTTCTTTGAGAAAACTAGGGATTAAAAGGTAGACAACACAGAGCTGCTGCTGATTCCTGAGGATTTAGTCACTATTTGTGTCATAAGAATTCCCCTTTTTCCTCTCCTTCCCGAAAAGAACGCAAGCAAGTTCCAGTTGCGCTGTATGTAGCAGAGTAATTCTGATCGTGAATACTTAAATGCCCTCAAACAGCAAGGATGAAAGCTAACAAAATTGCTTCAAAGAAGGTGTGTTCTTTCTGAGCACTGTATAATTTGTTGGTGGGATAGTAAAGGGGAGATACTGCTTTAATGGGAAACATGAGTATATTCACTATTGCCAGGCTTAGCCTCACTTCTGACCTTTACCTCAGGCAGCAGCAAGCCAGCACTTTTCATGTCTTAGTATCTAGGTTGGTGAGGTTTTTCTGAGCTAATTCTCTTAATTTCATGAACTCAGTTGATGATTAAAAATAAATTCTGAATTCTAAATTCCAGTTGATGATTAGGAAAAAATCTTTGCTTCAGGTTTGAGTTATGTACTGTTTTTTTCCATTGATGGCAGCTTCCCTCTCTACAACATCCAGTCTTTACAAAAGACTTGAGGAAGACCCAACTTCAAAGCCCTATCTTATACCTCTTGAGTATGAATAAGCAACTGTCCTATTGTCCATGTTTTTGTTCAGATATGACTTTCACAGTCAGCCTGCCACAATGAATAAAGGAATATGTATGGATAAAACAAAAAGTTCTCGAGCCTTACATGTATTTACATTAAAAGCATCAACAGAAATGAGACAAAACTGAACAGTGATATTTGCTAGGTGTTTTCTAGGTATTGTACATCTATTCCTAGTTGCTGTTTTGGGCACTGAGTGATAGTTATCATTCCTTCAATGATCCTGCAAAATGTATTGAAAATGTTGATTGCAAGTGCCGCTATGTGGTAGAAAATAAAGATAAAAATCACATCTATGGAGAGAGTCCAGGAGCCACTATTGAGATCCTGCTTACATTTAAGACTTCAAGATTGTGCTTAGGTTTTATCAATGTTACATGTGATAATTACGAACAAGTTGAAATTAAGATCTCTTTTCAAGAGAAGCTCTAAGAAGACTTTGACCTATGCCTGCTGGTCTGCACTGAGATGAATATAACCCTAATAGTGTTAAGCTGCTAAGAGTATAGTTGTATACTCCATTTCTGGTACCTTTTACTTGGGTCCTGGTATTTCTCTAGGCAGAAAGTAATGAACAATACAAACTGTGCTGTGGAAAAACTAGTGCTAGAATGAAGTTATTGGTCATATTTTCACCTGTGCTCTAGGTTGAGATGCAAAAGCCCAGCCTCCAGGACTGAAAGACAAATCACATTAAATTCTCTTTGCATCACTCATTCTAGCATGTTCTCAGCTGGCAGAAATGCTGCTTTAGGCCTGTTTAGCAGATGGACTGACTACACTAAGATTCAGTACAGTTGAAAGCTGAAGTTGTCCACTTGCAACTATGTGACCCAACCTATCTGTGGAGCTGCCTGAGCTTGGTTGCAGAAGGAAAGTGGGAAAGGGTAAGAGCTAGACAAGATTTGTGTGGTTTCAAGCACTCCTTTGCTTGTGTGGTGTCTTGAGTTGACTAAAAGGGTCCTTTCTGTGTCAATTGTAATAACCTTTGCGAAGCATTTATATGCATATTGTTAAACAGTAGCACACCAAATAAAAATAACTTTTTAGTGGGGGATAAATGAGCACAAAGATAGTAGACATGAATATGGAGAGATGTTATGTTGCATTTCTTGAACATGGTGTGTTCATGAAGACAATACCCTCTGCACCTTCAAACAAGTCTTTTCTGTTCTACTTTCACCAGGAGAAATGCGTAATTAATCAGAATAAATATATGGGCAGGGTGAAGGAAGAGGTGATCGCCTTCAGACTTGCTTGTCTTTGTTCAGTAAGTGATTCTGCAGTTTATTTGATTGATTGGTCATTAGTAATGTCAGATACTTTTAAAAAATCCCTTATTAGATAAAGGAGGAAGCAGCTTGTCTGATTGTAAAAGGTTATGTTTTGGGGGCAGAGTACATAAAATTTGCATTCTCAAAGCCGCTGGTAAGAAACTCTGTATTATACTCTCAGTTGTCTGCTATTAAGCTAGTATGAGAACCAGGCCAGGCAGAGTAATATTTAGTGCTCTTTTTCAGTTAAGTTGGGGTACGTGACATGAGGTTATTTGAGAGGCTGAAAGAACCATGACCAGTTTAATGAATTAGCTTTGCTTTTGTTTAGCTTGGGTATAAATGCAGATAACTTTCTAGGTATATTTGGAACTGGGGAATGAACCTGAGGACAAGGACGCTAGTGAGAGCCATGCTGTAAAAGAGTCACAGGATTTTTGGATCAGTATTCCTCATAATCTGCTCAGTTGTGATCAGGAAACTTACCTCAAAATCAGGACCAAATCGTGAAAGGCATTTATCAGTGCCTAATGGTACTGAGCATCAGTGCAGTGCTGGATGCTTTACTAATGAACAAAGTTTACCTGACATGTAAACCAGAAAGAGTTTACAAGTTTGTTGAGGGAACAAAAAAAACTAAACAGAGAACAAGTTTGCCTGCGGCAGGAAAACTTGCTCTGGAAGTTAGGTGTTCAAAAATCAGAAGCACGATTTTTGAAGCAGACTGAACACTCAGCAGCTCGTATTTCCTTAAGCTTTTACCAGTAAAATGTAAAAACCTCTCTGGAAAAAAAAAATTGGGTATGGTACTTTCTCAGAAAAGTACCAACTTCCAAGTGTAGCTCTGCCACTCTGGTCATGACATTACCTTCATGGCTTAGACTGCTCTTTGCATATATTTTCCTGCTTCTACTGCCTTGGCCATGGCCATGTCACTACAGCCAATGTAGTAATATGTAAACAGTGTTAATGGCCATCATTCACTGGTGAAGTGAACTCATGTTTTGACCGGTTTTACCCTCTAATGTTTGGAAACAGTACTAAGGTGGAAGACACTGGTCTCAGCAATATACACAGTTTTATTACTAAATTTCTGTTCTTGGAATTTATTTAACGAGTTTTTATTGTTTTTTCAAATTTTGGAAATTATTTCAAAATTCTGGCTGTAACTGCATATATTGCCTGTTGTTTCAGAGAGATTCTGGTGTATTTTTATTCTACTTAGATGTACGGGTGAACCTCTGAAAAAAAAATCTAAGTGCTTTTGCAATATAAACTATAACAGTGTGCTTCTAAACTGCTGGCACTAGATTTTCTACTTTGTCACAGTTTAGTTCTGTTTTTGTAAGGTCACAGCCGAATGAGAGATCAAAACATCTAGCAACTACAGAGAAAGTGTAATAGTATGGCATCAACATCCCCCCCAAACCTAAATTCTATTCAACTCTAGGAATGAGGTCTTGGCCCTAAGTAGGCAGTTGTCTTCTCACTCCCCTCCCTTCCTGCACCTTGTCCTTTCTTACATCTGCCTGGGTAAGCTTCATGTTTAGTTGTCCTGAAGAGAAAAGTATGCTGGATATTATCTGACTGAAAAGTAGTAACAGCCTAGCAATTCTTTTATGTACAGATCATGTATAGGTGAAGCTGATTGTGACCAAAAATTGTTATAATCATCTCGCTGCTTTTTTGGGAGACAAGTTTGAGTTTCCAGCCATTCCCGTTTGAACCAGTGTGCATATACTATACATCCTCTCCTGTAATTAATATAATCTGTCACTTTCACTGACAAAAGTCTCAGCAGAATGACCAACTTTCAAATGGTTTTAAATGGCATTCAAGCCTTGTTTGGCTACACTTGGTAAAATGCACTGGCCTCCATATATGATTTATTGCCAGTTCTGACCCTGACAAAGTCAAGTATGATAACTTTCATTCCTAATATTGACAGTGTTCCTTGAAGAAATCCTCTGACCTTTTACATAGTTGCCTGAAGGGACTATGTGCCTGTCTGAACAAAATAACTGGACTGAAGAGTGATCATGCCTCTACATGTGGTTTTCTCTCACAGAGTGGTTCAGCTTTCACAGTAGGTGAGTCAATGTATAAAGAGCTTTTGCAATTGTTTGGATTAAAAAATAATAGTTTGGTGTATGCTGAATCCTAGGTAGAGTTTTCCCCCCTTCATATATTATATAAATTCATGGGTAGGCCTCTGGTTAAATTGACTGTTCTGATTCCTTGTTCTAAAGGGAAGTTTGTAGCAAGCACCTCTATGCTAAGCCAGTTAAGATTTAATGATAGAAAAAAGATGGCAGTATCAACACACTGAGATCACGATTATGTAGATGTCCTTTGATCTGACATCATAAGTGTGATTTTAAGCCATGGTCTCCCATCTTGAAGTTAAAATGTATGAACAAACTATATTCCATATAAGGTAAAGGAAACTGAAAGAATACAACTCTGATCAGAGGGTAATGTGGTGTTTTCTGATATCTAATTGATAAGGACCTCATTATATTAGTCATTTTACAAAAACCCTGGTTCTTTCCAGGATAAGATTCCCAATTTCTTATTTATATAAACAGTGAGCAGTATTTGGAAAAAGAATGTTGTACTTCTAGGAAAATATTATAGTTGTTTCCTACAAATTGTACAAATGCAGCTCAAGTTTCCCCCAGTAAAAAAGTAGTAACCAGGGAACTGCAGAATCTTTTACCTCTGTTTGCCTTGTCTTGTGTTTTCTTTTCCATAAATGCATTTCCTGGTGAGATTTTTGACTTCAGAATTTTGGATTGTCCTATTCTTGAAATCAGATGTGACATCTTAAAAGCAAATGCTTTCTGTCAGACAGGATTTGTTTCATTTTAAAAAGAAAAAGGATTCTGGCTTCTGCTACAACATGGATCTGTTATCCAAGTATCGTTTACTGTGAACTATTGAACAAAAGTTTACTAATTTCTGAGTAAGTCTTTAACATTTATTATCAAAACTGAGGTTTTTATTAAAGGCTTGCATTTGATAAGTATTTTCTTAAAGAGTACATGCATCAGCCTTTTCTCTTTCCCTTTTTTGTAAGTTCCTTTTCTTCTATTTACTGAATGCAAATCTGTCCCTCTCTCCTGTGATGCCAATTTAACAGCCCCAAAACTACCTCTCAATTGATGGACTAGCTAGGCTACATCCCCCACTGTGCCTTGCAATAGGAAGGACTGTTCAGTTTAGACAACGTCCTTTTGTCACCTCAGCAGTAAAAAAACAACGTTTGCATTTCATGCAATAACATACACCAAACTACTGTTTCAGAGTTTGTTAAAGGATATGTTGTAACTTGGTAATTGAAACCTAGAGGACAAGGAAATGGCAATACGTAGTTTTATATTCTGTAGCAATACTTAGATACCTAGTTCTATGTGTGTCTATAATTGTATAGACAGCCGTATTAGAAACTATAATTTATTTCCATTTAAAATAATTATTTGTAATAGGTGTTTGTATGCATTACAGACTTCACATACAACAAAATTCTAATATAAATCTGAAATATTTCTACTGATGTCAAATTAACTAGCAAGTTGGAGAAGAAATTCTAGCATATATTTAAAAAGTAACCTGTACAATAATTTTTATGGTTGCTTCTGAAGGTATTAAAAATAATATTAAATTAATTACAGATACATCCAGCTATAAGGCATATTGATCTTTCAAATTGCATAATAACAGCATACCCACTGAAGAACACAAAAGGACTGAGATGCCATCGTATGTGACTAAGGAAATAATAAAAAAAATCTTGTAATTTCCTAATAACTATATTAATTTGGCCTGAATACAGGAAATTCTTTCTTAGCTTGCAAGAGTAAGCTTGGGAAAAGCACGTGCTGCTGTATAACCATTTTCTCCAGTCCAAGCAGAATTCACCAATAGAGATCTGAAGGTTTAAAAGCACTAGGAGTAGTTTTCCCACGATGAAAGAAGGCAAAAAGGAAAGTTGTTTACAATCCCTAGTTCTACATCAACAGGTTCAAGACTAAAAGTGGGTATGGATGTGTATGGGTGTAGCATGTAGATCTGCTATTTCTATTCACCTGAATTAATTTACCTGCTTAGTTTTATTTGTGATTTTAATGTGAGAGACAGAAATGTTATTATTTGCTAGGCATCTGATATTTTTGAGGGTAATGCTTTGTTTCCTCATTTATCCTCAAGCTAGTATTCTGAAACTGTAAAATGAAGCACCAGCTGAATTCAGTTAGTCTCTCCATTGATTATTTTTTTTTTTCATAGCTCTTATATCATGACTTTGGAGAATGATACATGTTTTCTTCAAAACATTGTAAATTATTTCTGGATGAAAGGAGTTATTTAAATACAATGGACTGTCATTTCTTTAATGGCATGAGTAACTTAGGGATAGATTCTGTTCCACACTTTACAGTGTAATCCAAGCCAAATCCATTGAAGCCTGTTTTCTCTGCATTTACTTAGCAGCAGAATGTATTCAGGACTGCAGCCCTTTCTCAGGAAACATCCCCACTGAGATTTGCCTAAGCTTTGAAAGATTATGCACAGTTGGAATCAGTTTATCAATATACGATTCCTCATTCCTCCCACATCTCCTCCCACTCCCTGGCATCGGCACAACTGGCCAGAGTGCAGCTAGAGCACACAAGGACTAGTTCCGTAGAAGAACATCACCCTGCAGTATTTCTGAAATGGTGGATCTGCTCTTGGCAGCCGCAGGAGAACCCTAGGGTTTATCTCAAATTTGGCTCAGGGAAAGGAAATCTCAGCTTAAATGTCAGTGAATATTAATGCATTACTGATAGCATATGAGGTAATTACAAGATAATATGATGGGACTAATTCTACAAATTTTTGTATCACTTTTAAACTCCACTTTAATTAAGAGTTTTGGCCTGAACCTAGTTTTAAGCTTGTGAATATTGGAAAAAGACTTTTCAATACATAGAATTCTAGCAAAGATATTGTTTTAATCAGAAATGTGTTTTCAGAAGGGAAAAAAAGAACCCCAAAAATGTCAATGAACATCAAAACATTTTGTTCAAGTTTGGGTTTTTTTTGGGGGGCTGGGGGGCAGAAACATTTCCTAACCAGCTGAAGTAGAGATTTATACTCATCTTTTACTAGATTTCTGTCCATCACACATTTGTGTGGAAAAAAAATATGCTCTAACCTTGTTTCATTTCCAATGTTGCCTTTGTGTCCACTTATGAACAAAATTATAGCAACAAGAATGGTTATTTGTTATGTTGGTCATGTTCCCGAAAGTACCCCCTCTTCTCAGTTTATACCCAGTCATCAAGGCAGCGGTAGCTATTCTTGTAAATTCAATTGCTGTACCAAATACTTCATGTTTGCCCTGTTTATTTTTGGATTCGCGGGTGGTTTTGAACTTATTGGAGCATTACCAATTAGAAACATGTGAAAGTATTGCCACCCTTACAAACATGTTTCTGATCTTCACTGAAAGTCAAGGCAATGAAAGTCTATTCCTCATCTATGACTTCTAGCTCATCCCCTCTATAGGGAAAAGGTTAGTTCCGTGTTCATGTCACAGAATCACAGAAGGGTAGGGGTTGGAAGGGACCTCTGGAGATCATCTAGTCCAACCCCCCTGCCAGAGGAGGGGCACCTAGAGTAGGTTGCACAGGAACGCATCCAGGAGGGTTTTGAATGTCTCCAGAGATGGAGACTCCACCACCTCTCTGGGCAGCCTGTTCCAGTGCTCTGCCACCCTCAAAGTAAAGAAGTTCCTCCTCGTGTTTAGGTGGAACTTCCTATGCTCAAGTTTGTGCCTGTTACCTCTTGTCCTGTTGCCCAGCACCACTGAAAAGAGCCTGGCCCCATCCTCCTGACACCCACCCTTTAAATATTTGTAAGCGTTGATAAGATCCCCCCTCAGTCATCTTTTTTCCAGACTAAAGACACTCAAATCCTTCTGCCTTTCTTCAGTGTCCATCACACCTTGCTGCTCCAAATGATTTAAGAATTAGTTATAATTTGACAGTTTTCTTGCATACAGCTTACAGTCTTTTCATTTTCTAAATGAAAACCATTTAGATCATTTCAGATATCAATGTGTTCTACCTGTCTCCCAGTAGTAGTCCCAGGCAAGCTTTAATCAAGAACATGCCCACAACAGTCTACAGACACCTCCAGTGTACTACTCTGAGGTATCTACTGCTGAAATCATCACTGTGTAGGAAGACCATGGGATCATGCCAAAAGCAATGCTAATCATTTACTGGTGCAACACCAGTTGTCCTCATGTTCAGTCCAGTCCATTTTAATACATTGGTCACCAGTCACCTCACCTTGCATCCTGAGAGCAGAGTGAGTCTGTCTATGTATGTCTGTTCTTTATTTTTACCATTAAAATGCACAGTTAAACTAAGTTAACACCCCGTAGTCTTTCACAAAAAAAACCCCAAAACCGCAGATGGATACTGTCAGAGAAATAGTAACTGTATGTCTCAGCCTGTGGGAGATGCACGCAGATGACTAGATCACTGATTAGGCCCTGGCCTAAGGCTAAGCTCACTCAGGATGTGAAAAACTACTGAACATGACATGAGAAATTGGATGTGACAGATAATGACATGAGAAGCTGACAAAAGTTACAGATAGTGCTGTGAGGAGTGCCTAGACTTCACATGTGGTTAATGGGGGAGTTGTATGAGAAGTGGACAAACTTATGGCTTATTGGAGGGCAGTGCTGGGGACCTTTAGGGGAGCAGAACCTTGCGAGGACAACTGCACCCACTTGGCCATCTCAGTAACATCATAAGGCCAAGATAACCTAGGAAATCATATCAGAAATTACACATTTGGGCATGTGTGTAGCAAAACTAGGACTAGTAGGAAAAAGTCAGGTTATTTATTTAGGAGGGGGCTGACCTGAAGAAAGGGATAGTTAAGAAACACAAAAAGGTCAATAAGGTATGCAGATACTGTAACTGGGGCTGTCCATAGCTCACAGGCAGCGCTGTGTTTGACCGTTGTAGCTTGGAGCAGGACAATAAAACAAACCTGTTGCCACGCATGTAAAGCCTGCTTCCACAGTTAGGAGTGCCACAATGCCTACCCTTGCCAGCAAGCAAACACCCAGAGCGGGTGGACGCCTGTTATCACTATGTAGGAGCCCTTTCCGGGCCTGACAGCATCCACACCATCCTAATAGAGTCACTGTTCGGATTATGCTTTTCATGACAGCTACCTTCAGCTGGCTTCCCACCTTGTGCCAATCCTCAGCCAGCTGCTCTTTTTGTCTTGGAGGGGGGGAAAAAAAAAAAAAAAAAGTATCACAAGGGACACTGCTTCCCCTCGTACTTTGACACTCTCAACATCTACACAAAAGATCCCTTCCTATAGCTGCCTTTTCCTGCTTCGCTTTACTACAATTTATATTACATCCCAAGCTAACACTTTCATAGTATACTATAAATATTTTGTTGTGCTCCTCCAATTGCATAGCTAACACTTTTTTTTCCCCTGCTGTTCTTTGCAAGCTGTGATGGACATGAATCAGATCACATCTGTGCATAATTTCTCTACTATATAAATATACTTTTGGGTAGAATTACAGCGCCTTGTGTTATAGAAGCTAGGGATGATTTTTTAAAATGGACACTGATGAGAACTATAAAATAATGACCGCTCTAAGCTATCAGGTAGGGCTCTTCCACAATCAAGTCCTGAAGTCAACATCATTTTAATTGTACTGCATCAGCCAAATGAAAGAACATTGTTGTTTCATTTAACTTGTTTAGAAGCTTTTACCTCTTAAAAAAATATCACTTACATTAGAACTGATGATAGGAAAGGTACAAGGTTTTGTGGTGGACTGGGGTTATCTATCTGCCTACAGTTCAAACACCTTTCCTGATTGCATTCAATTCTTTCATAGAACTAGGAAATGTACTAGAGAACTACAGGAACAACTAGTCCACAGTCAGGAACTTTAAAAGTCCACAGCAGAACTGATAGTAACAGTTCATTCTTAAAATCGGAGAGATGTTTTCTTGCTCATTGGTATCTGAACACTCATTGCTCATGTATTACTATGTGCCTAGGATATGCACTGTTTTTCATGTTGTACCATTTCAAGCAAATGCAAATTCTATCATCTGGAATGTAATGCATCAGCTTCACAAACCTGTCCCTTTTGCCAAATATCACAAGCAACAGTTTCTAGCTTCAAGTGTGTGAGATCTATAGCCTAATTCCAAACACACTAATGTCTATAGGAGTCTTTCTTAAGATGGATGGCTTTAGACCAGACTCCTAAAGTGTCTTGCTGGTAGAGTGATGAAAGGACTCCTTTTAAATGGATAACCTAAAAATGGATTGTGTGAATATATCTAGGATAAACTCAGAAGCACAGGTACAGATTTAGGGTACTTTTGAAAGTAAAAATAAGAATTTCTTATCAGGATAAGAAATAGTGACAAATTTAACACAAATTCTGTTTCCAAAACTCCTTCTGAACGATGGTAAATTGAATCCTGTGGAAGGCTTTGATTTAGATTCTTCAAATAACTAATATCACATGGTCCTGTCATTTTCACTCTTCCTCTATTAAAACAATATTTATTACTGTTTCGACTGGAGTGACGTAATATATGAAAAAAACATAATGCAGAGCTAATGAATAAAACAAATAAATTATGCTCATTTCACAGGACTCTATTAAGGGGACTTGGTACCCTCTTAGGTCTTTCCAAGGGTTAATTTCTCTACTTTGGATGAAAGAGCTACAATAAAGGCTCACACAGATTGGCCAGTATTTAAATGACAATGTAATCTTTCAGCTGCACTCAATACTCTTTAGTTGTTTTCATCTTGCACTAAACAGACACAGAGAGTACTGAAACCCTTCTCTAAACAATAATCTTGCAAAATTTCTGCCACTCTATTACACTTCACTTTGCATAACTGTTTACGTGTCTACTATATTGAAATGGCACATTTAATTTGCAGAGTCAGATCCCTGGCTACACCCACACTGGTAAATGAAACGGATCACAGCCCGTTTTTTGGCCTTGGGGAGAAGTAACACAGCACAGCTCAATTCCATGTGGCTAAAAACTTTCCTCTCAAAATAGAGGAGCCCTGTCCATGCTGCTGTTGGGAATGACACCTGGCTAATAGTGTCCTCCAAACTCTGTCTGGACACTGATCTTGAGAGTGCTAGTTGTCTTAAGCCAAAACTCTGCCAGCAACTGGCTCAACAGTAGGACAGCACGAACGACGATGGGGCAAAGCTCAGGTCCGTAACTTGATTCTGCTTATTAGTAAGGTCATAGCTGGTGGTTATGACTGCATTGATATCCAGCATTGATTCCTGCCCACTCAAGTTAGTATGAGCTAAATCAACATCTTATAGCCTTCACCACAGCTCCTACTCCAGCTTAGACCAAATGCAGAGGCCTTTTAGGAGTCAGCCTTCTCTCTTCTGGCTGCCTTTTTTCACAAGCAATAGTCTCTATATCTAAATTGTAAGGCCCAGCTACCTCCTAGCTCTGACCCTGTAACGGTATGTCTTATTTTCCAGCTAATTCACAGCCCTAGAACCAGATATGGCTGGTGGCAGGCCAGCTTAGAGTATGCTTGCAAGTAAAAATCTTGACTATGCTTGTTCTTGTAGATATACCCTAACATCATGCTAGTATGTTTCTGTACTACCTACATAATAACAGAGGGCCATATACTTTATTTCAAGCAGATGGGCTGGTTTTAGCCCCAGCAAAGACAAGTGAAGGCACCGTAGCATTTCTTAGGCTTCAAGAAACTCTGATAGTTCCAAATATTGCCTTGGAGCCTTGTTAGCTTGTTTCTCTAGTGCTTTTAAGTGCAAACTACTTAGACCATTTTGAAATAAATTATACGCAAAGTCTACCTGTGTATTGTTAATTAGTACCTGATCCTGGAGAGTAAATAATCTCTCCAGAGAAATCTAAAAGGTTCTCAATTAATAAGGAAATCTGAAGATATGACTATAGCGACTCAAGGTTAAATTAAACAGGCCTAAACTGTGTAGAAGAATCTGTGCAGTGCATAAAAAGCCACATTAGAAGCCAATTAATTATTTCAATTTCATATAAGTGTTTTTAATAAGAGCTAGCTGGGATTCTTAAAGGTATAATAACTGGCAAGATCTCCATTAGCTTCCATGAATTTAAGATTGCATTCTTTTTTTTACCTCCGGATTTTCTTTCCTATTTTTGAAAATTCATGGTGAATTTTATCTTTGTTGATGATTGGAAGGTTTTTCTACTATACAAGGTGAGAGAAGAGCACCTATCCTTCTTATAATTGAGAATCTTGATACAGGATATATTTCAATAGCTTCATCAGAGTAAGCTGGCAATAAATTACATGAGAGCATCAAACTCTAAGTATTTATTAATAACCTGGATGATAGGATACAGTACACTCTCAGGAAATTTACGGATGACATCAAATTTGAATTAGCAATCAATATACCGAGGGGCAGAAGTATTATTCAGAGGGACTTTGACAGGCTGGAAGAAGTGGCTGACAGGAACCTCATGAAGTTCAGCAGAGGCAAATGCCAGGTCTTGTGCCTGAGATGGAATAATCCCATGCAACAATCCAGCCTAGATGATCTCCAGAGGACCCTTCCAAGCTAAATTTTATGATATTATACTGTTTACATGCTCATATATATACACCAGGAACAAAGTGTGTATTGGTTTTGGAATATAGAAATAAACTACCCACAAATGCACAATTATACAGTTAAAAATAAATATGGTATGAACAGAGTACATAAGCTATACAGTAGAGTTGCCACACAAGTAAACTATAATACAAAGTGCATCCTCCAAACAATTATTATCACAACACATGATAGGTTTTACTTTTCTCTGAAGATCAGCTGACAGATGCCTCATTATGCCAAGAAATGCTTAAAATGTCTTAGAAGTCATAAATCACTTTGCACAGAGTCCTTCTCTAAAGGTAATTATTTGTGCTTGAGTACACAATTATGGTTCCTAGGAACTACTAAGATACACAAGGCATTGAGAGTTGAACTACTTGTGTATATACTGTTGCCCTTATTTGCATTGTGCAACTTTTAAGAGATCCTTCCTTGTAAAAACAAGAGTTCATCGGGCTATATGTTCTGCAGAGAACAAACCCAGCACACACTGCAGGATGTCCCAGTGCTGCTTTGTTTGGTACCACAGAATCTATTCCATGAAATAGAGAAAAGCTCCAGATCCCATACCTGAAAAAGACTGATTTTTACAAACTGCTATACTTTTATACACCAGGTTATTAGTATGGAATTAAACAACATATATGGAACCCAGTATTCCCCTTATATTATTCAAGATACTTCACCCTAGCATGAAAAAGAAACTTGCTTGAAGGTAAATGAAGGTAAACATTTATATCATACATTTTATTACTTCAAGAGCATATATTCCTTTTTTCATTCCTACGCTGTGTCTGAAACCTGGGGTATTGCATATGTCTGGCATGTTCCCAATGTTATGCACCATTTTCTAAGAAATTGAATATTTACATCATTATTTCCAAAGACTTATCTACACTCAGAACTGAATCATCTGTAGCTGAACCAGCGTATATTGTTTCACTTACAATGCCTCCTGGGCACTCATCCCACAAGTCCTGGATTTGCTCCTAGAGAAGCAATGGGTTCTGGGAGAATTTTAAAACCACTTTTGAGCTGTTGGAAAACAGACAACCCAGTAAATTTTAAAATGCATTTAGTTAACAAGAAAAAATTCTGGGAGATGTTTAAAATTTTTTACTGGTAGTGTTCTAGTTTGATTTGGTAAGCTATACCCTGCATCAGCTTCACGCATTACCTATAGCAAGCTTGCTCATGTACAGCAGAAACACACGTATTTTCAGTACATGCTATGTATTATTACTGATCATCTGAAAATACAAATCTGGTACAGTATCTTACTGTTTCTTTCTGGCAGAAGTTTCTTCAGAAGTAATCTGTGATTTCTACCCTGTCTCTATTCTGTGGGCTATCTTTTTTATAATAGCACTGATAATAACATATACTTTAACTTTTCCCACCACTTTCCATTAAAGGACCCAGTCTTTAGCAATTTTACGATCTTCCCAATATCTGACCATTCTGGCTGAGGTTTTGCAATAGGTTAAAAAATACTCCAGAAATTAGGCTTCAATGCACTTTCCAAGATCAAGGCTGAGGAAAATAGTTTGTTTTGTCCCTGTTTTTTCCCCTTGAGTGCCTGTAGCACTCCAGTGTTTTCTGCCAGCAGCTTGAAATTTCATGTGAGAGAGAAAGGAGAAAAGGCATAGCATATGTGCAGAGTAGAAATTACCTCCTTATTCTCCTCTTAAAAGCAAACCATAAGAAGCTAAAACATATTTAAATACATTTCTATGTGGGGCAGGCTAAGCAAGCCCCCAGTAAGACCTAGCAATCTCCCACCCTGCCATCCGACTGCTCTCACCTTTCAAGTGCCCCCTCTCCAAAACAGGGAAAGGAGAGCCAGCTGGAGACACCAGAGTGACAGCAACTGCTGCTGGTGGCAGGGACAGTGTGGCTGTCACCTATAGCTCTGGGCCCGACAAATCTGGCAGCCCAGGGGCTGAAGGCGAGGCGGCTTNGTATTTGGGATAAAATAGAACTGCAAATACAGATACCTCTTGGAGAAGTGGGGGTGAGGCAGAGCTCGGGGACCGCAGGGGAGGCTGGCGGGGACCCTGGTTCCCAGGCATGAAGGGACGGCTGAGGCAAGATGGCGGTGCTGTGGGGGATAGATGGCTCCTCAGGACTGCCGCCGCCCTGGCGGCAGGCTGGGATGTGGGTGCTGGTTCTCCAGCAGACCAGTACAGAAACAGTGAGAAACAGAACCTAATCTCATAAAGCGCAGTTTTCTCCATTGAGAAAAAAAACAAACAGTCCCAGATACTTACGGTTCTCTAGCTTGCTGAGGCAGCTGAGCCCATCCTGACAGGAGAAGGGTTGAGTTTGCCTGAGCACAGGCAGGAGAGCCAGGTAGGCCAACCCGGGCCCCAACAGGCAGTTACCAGCTGTGGCTGGTAGCCACCAGACAGGGCAGGCAAGCTCCTGACAGGCAAATCTCCCAGGGCCCAGCTCTGTGACCGGGCCCTGGAAGTGCCCCAGAGGGGCTGGCTGGCTGCTGGGGAGGGCGGCAGCTCAGGGCCACCATGCCCATCCCTGCCTACAGCTGGGGGCCAATGGCCACCATAGCTGAAAACACACCACAAAACAGCTAAGCCCCACAGGGGCGAGGGGTCTCTGCCAGTCTCTGGGCCAGGAGCTTAAGCTTACTGTTATTTTTCAGCTTGATCACCTAGGGAAACAGGGCACATGCCATCACACCAGCTCCTCCAACAGCTCTTGAACCCACTGGGTACCTCCAGACAAATTTGAGTGAAGTGTGGTGACCTCAAAGATAATTATGACTCCACTTAATTATCAGCCATGCCAGCAGATGGGCACAGGAGGGAAGTGCCCTCCTGCAGGGAAGGCAGGCAGAAACTGTTGCCTCTCCCTTGGCAGCCGAAGCAGCATGAATCTGGCCTTAAACCAGCGGCTGCACTGGTATAACTAGTCATTGGAAAGACAGGAATGTACAGGAGAGCAGGTTTGTTAATTCTGCTGATTAAGAAGTAATTTATTGCAGTTTATTTCCATTTGGCGACTCGAAAAGGCTCTCCCCAGTGTTTCACTGCCCTGTGAGCTGCAGTGGCAGCTGCATTTCATTTGTCGTCGCTCCCCGTGCTACGAACCAGGATTTTCTGGTAGGTGGTTGCATGGGGGTTTGGATGGGTCATGAGATGTTTCCCACAGGGCCTGCCTCATTCCCTGGCTGAGGCCATGGTGGTGGTGGTGGCCTTGGTGGCCCAGGTGTGGGTGCATGATTCCCTGTTAGACTGGGAGATTGTTCACGGCTGTGAAAGCCCATCTCCTGCCTGCAGCAGGTGTCCATGGGCCTTGTCCTGTTGCCCACCATGGGTGGGCTGTGAGGGGAGCCAGCGAGGGCGCCTCGCCTCAGGAATACAGCTTGGAGGCTGCCCTTCCCTGCTATGGTTGCCCAAGGGCTGAGGTTACACCTGGCAAGATTTCCTAGGGGTGATCTTTTCTCAGTAGCTACACGACTGCAAAGGAGGGAGGAAATCACTTGGTTTAAAAGTCTCAAGGGGAAAAGCGCGTAATGGGAGAGGAAGGAAGAGATGAGGGCAATACAATCCAGTAAAACTGGGATTGATTGGTAAAACTATGCTGAAGGTAAGGAGGGAGAGTGATTGTGAATGGGATTTGCAGAGCAAACAGAAGAATTAAGCAATGGGAAGAATGGGAGGCTGAAACATTTCGTGTGGGGTAACTAAGATGGGAAGAAACCATGGATTGGGGTGATAACAGGGGAAAAGAAGGAGAGGAGATAGCCAGATCTGTTTGTCTGTATGTAAAACAGAAGGAGGGACTCTGTGAGGGAAGCAGATGCCCAGTCGAGCCTGGGGAAGAAATTACATGTCTGACAGGGAGCCAAGATGCTCAAGGAAAAGAAGGTTGTTCGACACAAAGAGCCAGAAAAGGGACAAAGTAGGCCTGCACATCATTGTGCAAAGGAAGGACAAGAACAGGGTCAGTGCTGAGGGATAAGGGAGGAAACTAAACGTGACCTGGCAAAAAAACTTTATTGAATGTACTGAGAATTAATGAATCTTTCTCAAAATGAGAGTGTGGCTGGCTGGATAAAGAAATCAAGATTGGAATAGGAAGAATGAGGAACATAGAAGGAACTAGGGACAAAGGATCAACTGGGGATAGAGGCAAGGCTGTCTAACAGACTGGCAGGAACAGAAGAGAGGTGGTGTTGCATGCATAAAATTGGAGATACAGAATATAAAATGCTTCCCTGCAAACCTGAACAGGAACCCAGGGTTCGTGAATCTCACCATTCCTCTGCTATTCCTGGTATCTATGAAACATGTACAGAAAGAGCTGCACCCATCACAAGTATCTGTGTATTTAGAGCTTGTTAACTTTTCTCCTATTATCAGTTCCTTTCTTCACTTAGGTGACAAAGGTCCTTGAATTTCTTCTAAAGTCTCTGATGCTAAAAACACATAATGGAATTTCATCTGTTTGTCTTTCACTAACCTTACACTCATAACAGTGTTAAAAGAATGCTATGGCTGCAAAGTCCAGTTAGGTAAGAGTTGAAATCTGTATTATGGATATTTCTGCCACGTTAATTTAGCATCTTACTTAAAGGTGTTATGGTACTGTCTTGAATTACACGTCACAGATTATTTCTTCCGCATGTTCCTGTCTCTGTGGATGAATAAGGTCTGTATGACAGATACCACCACTGCTTTGCATCAAACAGGGAATGAAAAGAAAATTACAATCTCAAAGTTCAGGCAGTCCACCCCTGCTCAGGGGGTAGATTTAGTTTCTTCAGCTATCATAGAGTTCTTGTGCTAATCTGGACAAAACACCTCAACAAAATTTTTTAGTGTGATCAGTAGTACTTTGTTCTTTGTCATCTGGGTACAAAGTTTGAGGATCCAGATCTGATTTGGACAAATACTTAACACTCCCAGCTACACTGTAGTCTGTGGAACCATGTTTTGAATATTTAAGGTACTATAAAATGCAAAGTAGTAGAACAAAACAGATTCTAGTACTCTAAAAGTAGGCAGCCAAATTAATAAATACAATTTTACTTTAATTTCTACATGCATAATTTTTTCTCCCATTAGTCAAATAGAGATTCTATTTCCTCTTCAACTCACAGGAAGTTTAAAAATAAATGACAAGACCCTTACTGTAATGTTATTTTAACACAGTTTTGCAAGGGATTTATTTAAATTTGCCTCTATAAACATACAAACCTTGCAGAGGTTTCTCCAAGTTAGTCTGCAATTCTTTTCAGCCTCTAGTTAAATCATTTATTCTGCTCGCTTTCAGTCACTTAAAATAAATTACCTTTTTTAGATTAATCATCTGTGAGTATACTTACATAATGCTTTCATTCTGAAGCATTTTAAGTCAGATAGTGACTGCCATGCCCACTGGTGCAACTCAGCTTCCTACTGTTTAATAATACAGCTAAAATGTAGAACTGGACTTGTAAACCCAAGGGATTCTTTCTAAACTTACTCACTATGTTTCTGTATATAAACATGGAACAGTTTAAGCACTTGGGCAGGAGGTATCCAATTAAAACTACTAAAGGAAGTTAAACAGAACTGAACTATTCAAATAGGGATTTGACTAAGTCATAAGTATTAATACTTACATCAATTAAGTTTTTGCGTCATCAGAAAAATAGCACAGTTGTTTGTTGTTGCCTTCCTTGAATTTTATTTTAGTATGGGCAAAAGAAAGACCTTACTGACTTACCTACGGGCACCAAATTCTATATATACTAACTGTTGTTTTGGATCCCCTTGCCCAAATACCTGTTTCTGTAGCTTCTGCTACATAACAGGAACACAGCCTACGATAGGATGGCTGCAGGCTGAATTTGATCTTTCCATGATTATTAACAGGCTTGCATTACTACAACAGTCTGATGCCTTTCCAGGAAATATTTCTGGCACGCCTGTCTTTGCAAATATTTTTTATAAATGTTAACCAGACAGATACCTGTGGTGCGTACACCCTTATGCTGTCTAGTCTAGTGATAGTACAGATTTTCTTTTTTGTTTCTACAGATCTTTTGTTGTAGAAAAAAAAATCTAAAGACTGGCTTTTTAGTTTTCTGAGAAGCTGAAGAGTGAAATATAAAAGGCAATGGCTTTTTGTACTAAAACTCTTTTAAAAGCTTTAATTAGAACTTTAATTCACTTCAAGACACCAAATCAAATCTTAATCTTTTATGGAGGAGTTACAGAATGCCATTGCACAGGATTTCTTCTGACTGTGGCATCTCATGCGTGCAGTGCAAGTATTTGCTCTAGCTAGCAGGTGAGGAGATACCGAGTGAAAATGAACAATGAGCCTGAACGAGACTGAAATGCTGGGAAATTCCTGTTACTCAGACCTTTTAGCTATCTTACTTTCGACAAAAAACAGGACTAACATCTAGGTGAAACTATCTGGAGGTATCTGGATTTTTCTCACAAGACAGTTTTTCAGCCTGGAATACACTGCATAAGTAAACTGGTTTTGATTTGGTTTGGTTTTTTTTTTCCATCTCTACTGCTAAGACTCACTGTAAGGGATGAAGTGGGAGAAGGCACTAGAAAGCTGACTTTTAAATAAGTTACCCACAAACTAATTAGCATTTGTTATAATCAAGATTGCGTTAGTATAATAAACCTAATTCTACTTTTCTTGTCTTCTTACTAAAAATGAGGAATTCTGGAGAGATCCATATTGCAGTATGAGTCAGTATAGGAGTTGATAGCTTGCACAATAAATCCAGTAAAACTGGAGATTATGGAGCCTTTTATGCGTCATCTATTTAAAGAGACTTGGAGCTAGTTAACAAAATAACAGACGGAAAATTTCTTACAGAAATTTCTTATTGTAACATATTCTAGTAAAATATGAAAACTCAAAAATAACCTTATAGCTTTTTTCTTCTATAGAATGCAGGACCTTCACGTTATAACTTTTCAAGCATTTATGGGTTACATAGTATTTAAGTAGTTAAAGCTAAGGCCTGAACACATTGCTATGATAATCCTGCCTGAATGTCTTCTTTCTGTGATATAGTATCTATTAGTTTCTGCATGAAGGCCCAGATTCTCAAATGAAAGAATGGAAGGTCAGTGCCCAAATACCCCTGGGCCAGGACCTGTAATCTTTATTGAAATGATAGCACGCATTATAGCAAAACACTTCGTTACAACATGCGTGGAATGAGATTTGTAAGTGAGATACCTCACATCAAAAATCATATATGATACATAATATGGTTCTCGTCTGTTGGTGATGTTAATCCAAGCAAGTGTAACATAAATGTGGTGTAACACTTAATTTCTCTTTAGACATACTATAGGGTATAAAGCACGACAGCTGGCTGGACACAAAGAACTTTGCTTCTTCAGTAAGATTTCATTTGGCTTACATCCCTGGACTTAAGTGCCACATTTGCAGCTTCCCCTGTAGACTTGGTCCTGACTTCACAGGAATTACAAATATAGATAGCCTCAGCTATATTGCAAATTAGGAGTTAGGCACAACTATTTAATCATAGAATCGTTTCGGTTGGAAGGGACCTTTAAGATCATCGAGTCCAACCATCAGTCTAACACTGCCAAAACTACCACTAAACCATGTCCCTCAGCACCACATTTACCCATCTTTTAAATACCTCCAGGGACGGTGACTCAACCACTTCCCTGGGCAGCCTGTTCCAATGCTTGGTAACCCTTTCAGTGAAGAATTTTTTTCCTTATATCCAATCTAAACCTCCCCTGGCGCAACTTGAGGCCATTTCCTCTTGTCCTATCATTTCTCACTTGGGAGAAGAGACCAACCCCCACCTGGCTACAGCCTCCTTTCAGGTAGCTGTAGAGAGCGATAAGGTCTCCTCTCAGCCTCCTTTTCTCCAGGCTAAACAACCTGGTTTTCCCTCAGCCGCTCCTCATAAGACTTGTTCTCCAGACCCCTCACCAGCTTCCTTGCCCTTCTCTAGACACGCTCCAGTACCTCAAAGTCCCTCCTGTAGTGAGGGGCCCAAAACTGAACACAGTACTCGAGATGTGGCCTCACCAGTGTCATGTATACCAGAACAATCGCTTCCCTAGTCCTGCTGGCCACACTATTCCTGATACAGGCCAGGATGCTGTTGGCCTTCTTGGCCACAGAGGATTCAAGATGCAGGAGAGATCATATTACGAATCACCTCAAAGCAAAGGTTTGTTTTCTAGAAAATACATGAGATCTGGGCAGTCAATAGCATGATTATGCAAACAATTCCTCAGTGATACCTACGCTGGATGAGACAGCCAGTCTGACCGGGCACCACTGCACAGGGTCACAGGGTTCCTGTCCTCAGGGCTCCTTTTTGCTGCAGTTCAGAAGAAGTCCAGGATCTCAACCTATGCTTCTCTACTGCACTTCTGCACTGCATACTGGACCCGTGTGCTGGTCACCTTTATAGCTCTCTGCTTGCTGATCCGTTGATAGTTTTTTTTAGGCTTGTTAAATATATACCTTGGTAGAAGAAGTAGCCATTGGACCACAAAAGCTCAGCCAAGTAGGAAAAAACGTCTCATTACTTCTTCAGCATCTGATATGTTCTAACAGAGCAGAGTAACACCTCTACTTTTGTCCTTATTTTATTTCTGCAGATATTTTGGCAAACATTTTCACCATCTGATATTTGACAAACAAGAAAAACCTTTATACCAGTTCACCAGCAAGTTCTTAAAATAATATTCCCAAGGTTCACTTCTCTGACCTAATTCTGGTTTTCACCAAGCAGCAGCATAGTCTCTATAATGTTTTATTTCCTTTTACCTATTTTCTCCTTTTTTCTTTTTCTGGTACTAGATTATCTTTGGTTTTGTTTTTCTTTCTTTTTTCCATTACAGTTCTGTCTCTCCTTCTAAATGACTTTTCTCCCTTTCCCACTGCTTCACGCATTGCTGTTCAGAACAGACAAGGGCCTTGCAACAGAGCTCCTTTTGTTTTTTTTATCAGGAAGGTGCAAAAGATGACCTATTTAATCAGAGGACATTCCAGTCAGTTACACTCCTTAGTTTTTCAAAGCAAACTCAAACATTCAGACTTCGTTATAAACAGTTCAAACTAAATTCAAGGTCAGAAAGACTGCAGCTAACAGAGCTCATTTCCCCCATCATTTAGCCTTCTCAATATATATTTTTTTCACATATGACTATACTGAAACAACTACACTCTCACTGATGCTAATGTTACTGAACTCTAGAAAACCGGTTTTAATTGTAGGAATTCATTTATTATTAATTCAATAATTATTAATTATTGGATTAATTTATTATTGGGGGAGAAAAAAGCCATGGTACATGGATTGAACAGATTGTGTTTAATCCTAAAAGGGAGCATACTATAAAATTATATACTGGCATTTTGTCCTGTATTCAGTGTAGAGCCAAATCTGTTACCAAAGCCTTTTACTATTAAAGCTTATACTGCTATTCAAAAGTGACCTCAAAAAATTTCCCAAGAAGCTGTAGTTTATCATCTCTTCCCCATCTCCTTGAAAGCATAGGCCAGCAGCAGCAAGTTGTACACATGGAAGAATACTGACTGCGATTCAGACAGTGTGAGAGAGGTAGCTGCAAGGTAATGCAGAACTTGCACGTAGTTCTGCTCTGTTAAGTAAAAGTCGACTGTAGGGAGACCTTCTTGGTATCTGTCACTAAAGACGTGCTTGTGACTTCTAAAAATGAGCTCAGTTACATACAGAATTCTTTTACAGATCATATAACTCCGCAGGGCTTATACACGTACAGTGCTGGAAGTAAAATTAAAAGGTTGCCTTTGAAAATTAATCTCTATATTCAATCATAGGTAAACTCTAAGTGAACTGACACTGGCTTTTGAAAACATACTTTGAATTTCTGATAGTATCTTTCTTCTTCAAAGCATTTTATACAGTATTCCGCTTGCAAAGATGACAAACTAGTAAGATCCAGTCAGCTCCGAGGTAGAAAAAAGTAATCACCTATCAGGGAGTAACTAGCAGTTCCATTGTGCATGTAGAAGGAATGTTATCTCAGTCAACAGGGGCAGATTGGCTTCCTGCTATGAAAAATATTAAGACATGAATTAGTTGGTGTCTTAAAGATACTTTTCAGCAAGCTCAATAAACTTTGATTATGAGTTTTACCTGTTTTCTTCCAAACCAGCAGGTTCTGGCACAACATAAACTAAAATTTACTTTACTATAATTTATTAAACAGCAAGGTGTCAAAAGTAAATCAACATTACATCTCAGTGCATAAAAACACAGCTGAATAATCAGACGCATTGCCTCTTCCAGCCAAAGCCAACCAGCGGCATTTCTTATCCTGCTTACATCACCTCGAGTAACATTTCCAAAGTCTGCAAGAAAGCCCAAAATAAGCAACTGAATTAACATATTGTTTAGTACACTTGGATAAACATACGAATTTACCATAATATAAGAGATAAATCTTAGGTTGAATCAAGTGCTAAGCTTCCGTAGTTATTTTATTTGAAGTGTGTGGTTTACCTCTCAGAGTTTCTCGATTGTAGCAACAGTACTTGCCTGCCTTTGTTGCTTCTTGAAACTCCTTCTTATTTCAAAGCTTACAGATTTCAACACATTTCAGCATCCTCTTCTCACTGTGACTTTTGCTACTGAACTTTATGCCAATGTTTTTGTAATGGTGTGTGCTTGTCTCTGTCACATACATTTTGAATAATAACAAGGAAATATAATGGAAAATAATACCTCATATTACCTCTTGTTGTACATTTGGAAAAGTATACTAAACCTCCTTTTGATTGTATTTTATATGCTTACTTTTGTACCATATTGGATTGGAGAGTATTGATATTCTTTGTCCTTAGTGAGTTTCCTAACCCCTTGCAAAGGAATCCAGAGTTTATGTAATTTATTATTGTTGTGAGGACCGTTGGGGTTTTTAAATAACAGTTATTGTAGTCTAAGGATATAAAAGGAGCAAGACTTACAGGAAAAGGTAATAACATTTATCAGATTAATTGATTCAGACTGAAAAATGGAAAAGCTTTCAAGGGCCTTTCTTCACAAATATTTCCTCTCATACTACTTTTTAAATTAATGTGAAACAAAGAAGAATATTAGGTATTGTAAATCTACAGGATGGGTCTGACCTTGAGTCCCAAGCTCAGGAAAATATTTAGCAAGTCTTCGTGACTCATATCTACAGCTGGCAAAATATTCTAAGATATTCAGCAAATCATTTAGTAATACATTCCAATGTTATTACAAAGCAGTGTTAAATGGCATTCCAAGCTGGATTTCCCACATAGTGACTGGGGTTTAGGGAGCAGAATATCACCTGCTTCTTTTAAAACACAAGATCTTTGACCTTCAGGGTTACTGAACCCTAAATATCATCACGTTAAAATACCTTGCTGACTGACTGGCAGGAGCGAGGGGTGAAAGGCAAAGAGCTAGCACTGCAGAGCTTCTCTAACTCAACCGAACTCCAGTTTTCAGGCAAGACTGTAGTTACACTCTTTCTACAGATGACTGAGAGGGGATCTTAGCAATGCTTATCAATACTTCAAGGGTGGCTGTCAGGAGGATGGGGCCAGGCTCTTTTCAGTGGTGCCGGGCAACGGGACAAGAGGTAACAGGCACAAACTTGAGCATAGGAAGTTCCACCTAAACATGAGGAGGAACTTCTTTGCTTTGAGGGTGGCAGAGCACTGGAACAGGCTGCCCAGAGAGGTGGTGGAGTCTCCATCTCTGGAGATATTCAAAACCCTCCTGGATGCGTTCCTGTGCAACCTACTCTAGGTGCCCCTCCTCTGGCAGGGGGGTTGCACTAGATGATCTCCAGAGGTCCCTTCCAACCCCTACCATTCTGTGATTCTCCCTTCCTCTTCTCTCTGATCCTCCACCTTCCTTATCACGAGTGTGATTCTCCAAATGCCTGTTAAGCCTTTCTAGGGACGCTGCAATGCAGTAATATAATAAAATTACAATGAGAAGTGATGTCTGGGGAATACTACATGCGCAGTTTACAAGGACACAATGTTCTTATGCAAACTGAAAGTTAGTGAAGTCAGTGAGGTCAGCACAACTACTCTTTGCCAAAAGTAACACTGGATATGGAGTAAAAACAGTGGGTTTATGTTTCATCTGCAAAACTGGCCATCCTTACCAAGAATCTTCCTAAAACTATGCCAGAATATTAATACAACATTGACATTTAACAAACAAAAGGGAATGTTCAGAGCTGTCATATAGGTGTGCAAATCCTGTGAATTCTGACTGACTAGAAGTGATTGACTATAGAAACAAAGAAAGTCTTTTAAGACCCATGTTTGGGAAGCTTATGCCAATAAGTGCTTCAGGTCTTCAATAGCCTGTAAAATGGTACCACGAGCACCATTGGACTCCAGTTTTGAAAACTCCAGTTAAGAAATCTAAATCAGAGAATGGCTCATTTTCCACGCAGTCGTGCAACTGGACCGTGGTGGTACAGCTCAGCAGCGAGTACCCTCGGGCACCATCAGCTGCCTTTACCACCCGACTCCCTGGTTCTCATGCAGGGCCGCCTCCTCTCCTCAGGTCACCTCATTGGACCCATGGTGGCCTTCCAGAGAGAGCCAGGCGCTGCTGTTACAGAGTGTGGTGGAACTGAGCCAAGTATTGTTCATCAAATGCTGTAAATATGCCACGGTGAAGGAACTTTGAGTTTTTAGGCTTTGCCTTTAAGAGATTGAAAACAAAAAAGAAGAAGGAAAGAAAGAAGAAGAAAGGAAAGAAGGAAAGGAGGGAAAGGGGGAAAAGGGGGGAAGGGGAAAGGAGAAAGGAAAGGAGAAGAAGAGAAAAGAGAAGAAAGAAGGAAAGAAAGAAAAGCACGACAGGAAAGAAAGGAAGAAAGGGAGAAGAGAAGAGAAGAGAAGAGAAGAGAAGAGAAGAGAAGAGAAGAGAAGAGAAGAGAAGAGAAGAGAGGAGAAGAGAAGAGAAGAGAAGAGAAGAGAAGAGAAGAGAAGAGAAGAGAAGAGAAGAGAAGAGAAGAGAAGAGAAGCAGTTTGCGGGGGGCGGCGGAGCGCTCTGGCTGTTGGCTTTCCCAGGGCAGCGGGGCTGTGGTGCCGTCCCTGGCGGCCCCCCGTGCCACCTGCCGTTAGCTCATCACATCAGCCTTGTGCCTAATTATGCCTCGGTCGCCTCAGGCGGTCAAGCCCAGCCTTCAGTAGAGCCGCGGGAGGTAACGCTGCAATCTCTTTTCGCTGTTCTCTCGTTGTTGCCGTTTTGCTTTCTCCTCACCCCGATACTGTCCATCTTCGATACTTCTACCGCCTGTAAGCTTTCACAGCGCCAACCCCGTCAGTCTTCAACTTTACCGCTTCCTTTTCTCCTATGACCGAGAATCGCGTCTTCCATTTCTCGCAGACTGCTCATTTGTATTTTTGCCTGGAAAGAGTTTCAAGGCACTTTTAGGGCTGCCCGAGCGCTGCCCATCTCCCCTTTAAGCAAGGCGTAGGAGCCCGCTACCGCCCGGCTTGCCGAGGGGGTGAGGGGTGGGGGAGTTGCGGGTCCGTTCCCCTCCGCCGCCGCCTCGGGCTCTGCCTGAAGCGGCTGCCGCCTTCCGAGCGCTGCCGGGGGCGGTTGCCCCACCACGGGAACCGCCGGCCCCCGGCCCACCGGGAACCGTTCTCGGGCGGAACCTTCCTCCCGCGGCGGCTGTTTCCCAGCCGGCGGGGACAGCGGGGAGGGGACGTCCCTGCCGGCGAGGGCGGCGGCGGCTGCCCCGGGAGCCGGCGCCGGCAGCGATGCCGGGGGTAAGCGGTTCCTCTTCTCTCGCAGGTCGCTGAGTAACCCCGGTTCCGTTAGCGGAGGGAGACGGAGAATGCGGCTCGGCAGAAGCCACTGCCCTGCCCAGCCCGGTGCTCCTGGGTTTATTCCAGAGGGAATCGGCGGGCCCGTGGGGTGGGGTAGGGGAAAGAGGCTTCCGTTTGCCCGGTGCTTCGTGTTGAACGTTTTAGGCTGTTTTCATATATTAAACTGCCAAGAGAAATCGTTTGGTTCAGTCAAACCGTTGACTTGAAGTTTCATTTGGAGAACAGAGCTCTTATGTCATGGGTAGATCCTAGAATAAAGTACTAGAATACCAGGTTGGAAGGGACCTCACGGATCATCATCCAGACTTGCTTGGCACAAGCTTGGTCTAGACAAGATGGCCCAGCAGCTTGTTCAGCTGAATCTTAAATGCGTTGGGGAATTCACCTCTTGCCTGGGGAGATTATTCCAATGGCTGATTGTTCTAATTGTGAAAAATTTTCCTCTTGTGTGCAATCGGAATCTCCCCAGGAGTAACTTATACCCATTACCTGTCGCCTATTCCATGTGACTCCTTGTAAAAAGGGAGTCTCCATCTTCTTTGCAGCCACCGTCTAAGTACTGGAGCATAGTGATAAGGTCTTACCGAAGCCGCCTTTTCTCAAGGCTGAACAAACCCAATTCTCTTAGCTTTTTCTTTCTTGAACAGGAAGAAAATATGAAATTAGATTTTCTTCTGATGAACCCTCCTTGTGTTTGGAGTAAAGACCCGGCTCCCATTCAGCGCTTTCAGGCATATCTGGATAATAGGGGGGTTCAGTTTGCAAGCTGCCATCAGGAAAGGTTGTTGAAAAGCAACTGCGCATGCCTTTGGTTATTCTAGTGTGTCTTTTTAAGTAAAACAGTGTTGAATGCAGGTGACCACATCCTCTGTTTTTCTAGGTATGCTCATTGAAAAAGTATTTATTACATCCAATAAGAGACTAGTCACAATTACTCAGTACTGAAAGGCGCGGAGAAATTTGAACTTTCTCATTTGCGGTCATTTAGTTGTTATGGGTTGCTGATAATTGCTGCCACATTTGCACAGCTTCTACTTCCAGGAAGCAAATTTAAGGGATAAAAGGAAACAATGAGGTCTAAAATGTTGGTAGTGATGGCATCCTGTGGTGAGATGCTTATTTTTATTAATTTTGGTAAGCTACTAATGTAATTGTTAAAGCTTTCTTGGGGATTCTTTCCCAAATGCTTCACTGGATGGGGTTGTAAAATAATACAGGCTTTTTCAGAATAAATAAGTTGGACTTCCATCATGTGTCGTTTTTGCATTGTGAACTCAACTTTTCCAGATATACAGGAATCTCGTTCTCCAGATTTTCAAGTGTTTTGCTCTAGGTAGGTTATTGTTCTGAGTTTTGAATGTGCTAACATTCGTCAGATGATAGTGTAGCATCTTTGTAGGATACTGTCAGTGAAGGAAGGGAGTGTGGAGAAAATAAATATTACAACAAGAAAAGATTTTTCCACTTGAAAAGACATCCTGGGTGCATTTGCAGAAGAGATCTGTGTGTTTTCCTCAGAAATGCTGATGTCCCTCCATCATAGGGTAGGGTTTTTTTGGTTTTGTTCTGTTCATTAGGTGTTTCTGGGCTTTGTTTCTTTTTTTTTTTTCAGTTAAATGATCTCCAAACTTAGGCCTCTTGTTTCCAAAATAGCTTCCAGCATGTGAACCTGAGAGCTGGCAAGTAGCCTTATGAGCCATAGGGTCTGGCAGGATGCTTATTTGAGGGATTAAGGTCTGCGGTCTGCAATCTTCACAACCACAAACTGAGATGTGTTTCAAAGCCAAACAAAAAATACATCCTTACAAAAACAAAACCAAGAATGAATGTAATGAAACTTGGGGATTTCTAAGTGATGATATTGTAGCCAAGTTCTTTTGCCAAGGTGCAGCCCTTTTATGCTTTAGACATAAGACAATACAGACGATGCAGAGATAAGTTTGTTTTTTAAAAATACTTGCTGAGAAAAACAAAATCTTTTTTGTTATGTGGTCTGGTAGAGTAGCCAGGTGGCTAGCAGAGGGCCTCTTATGATCATTATGTGTTGCAGAAGTCTGGTTTCCACAAACTTGATTGAACCAACTGATTTTTATGAAAAAAATAATTTCAAGAAATGCATTCATTTACTTGAAATGAATTAACGTTTTAGTGGGTATGATACATTTTATCTTGAATTTGACACAAGTGTTTTTCAGCTGCTTGAGTAGCTGTATCTCCGTTAGCTTCAAAATGTAAATCGACTGAGCTTAAATGAAGCTGTGGTAGGTTTACACACTCATACTTTGTCAGCCTTGTTTATGTCAGTGCATTGCTGAACTGGGATGTGACATACAGTGTCTTGATTTTAAAATACTTGATAAGAATGAATAGAAAATGCTAATAGTAATACATCTGGTTTTAATTTTGGCCTTTTTTAAGGCAGAAGCATTAAGAATTATTTTACTTTTCGTTTTACTTAGGGCTCAGAGATGGATTCATCAGAACGATCAACAATTAGAAGTGAACAGAAATCCAGGTAATTTGTGTTGCAAACGTTACACAAAACTCTCTCTTAATGAAAATCTGAAAACACAGTGGAAATCCATAACTGAAAATTGCATATGAGAACAACATCATGCTTGAAAACTTGAAATGATCCCAGAAACTAGTTTCTCCACAGACCGAGTGCTTCATACTCAGTTAAGCTGTTTGTGAGGAAAAAATAATATACTTGCTGAGAGGAAACAATTTGTGCTGAATGTAGCAGGAAGGCATGGGGATTATCAGCAACATATTCTTTGTAGGCTTTAGCTAGCAACCTTATCTACGTGTTTATTAATTGTTTGGTCTGTGGCTGTTTCAAGTTAAACATTATCGTTTTAGCTAGGTAGTTTCAGATGATTGTGAAATAAGAGGTGTTAAATATCTGTATTACCAGATTACCAGGAATTAAAAATCTGTAAAGGTAGGTTTGAAAGTCAAGGGAATTCTAAGGTTCTGTATTACTGAAATCCTTGTTTGCATACAGTGATTTAGCTGTGTGCTTTAAATGCGTTTTCACTTTTTTGCAAAGTAATCACGAAAGCCAGACTTTCTCTACAGTTTCTTCTGCTGGCTTGCGCAGTGAATACTGACATAGAACCAAATACGCCTTTGAGAGTAATCTGTGGTTAGTAACATCTGAATAGTAAACTAGATGAACTCTTGATCTGAACAAGCATGACTGTTCTTATGTTCATCTATCCTAAAGTAAGAATAAATGGGAATAAAAGATACTACTTTTTACCAGAAAAACAAAAATTTGTTTCTTTGAAATATCGTGACTTGTCCCTTTGAAATAGTTCTACTTACTTTCTGTCAGACATGCATTAAGTAAATCATTGGACAGTCCTTTGACTACTTTTTTTTCAAAAATTCATTTGAAATGGTGTTTGGCTAGCCCAATGGACTGAAAATTGGTAATTGTCAATTTGGATCTCAGAGGCATTAGTGATTTGAAGTTGTTGCCATTTTTTGGCTTAAATTAATTATGTATGAATTATACTTGTCTAAAATGACAAAAAGACTTAAAGTACATTTTTGGTTTGGGGAAGGCTGTGAACTGCTGCCAGTTCCTTCTTCTGCATAGAAATGGAGAACTCGGTTCTTTTTGGTTGGTTAGTATTTTCCACAAGCATTAATAGTTCGTATGGACTTCTTGAGTCACCCATGAGATCTTCAGACAAGTTAGAAAATGCACTGTAAAAAACAAAGATTTTTGTTTTCTGTTTTAAAGAAAATTCTTAAAAAGTCTAATAAGAAAGCAGCCGCGGGACCTGCTTCTTGTAATTGGAACTGGGGTAAGTGCTGCAGTAGCACCAGGAATCCCAGCTCTGTGCTCCTGGAGAAGCTGCATTGAGGCTGTAATTGAAGCAGCTGAACAGCTGGAGGTGCTTCATCCGGGAGATGTTGCTGAATTTCGCAAAAAAGTAATCAAAGATAGAGACCTGCTGGTGGTTGCACATGATCTCATCAGGAAAATGTCACCAGTGAGTATGTTTATAACTTACATTGATTTCTAAAGTTATTGTATACTTTCCTTTTGTTATAAACAAAAATTCTTTTCAGCTTTCTAAAACTTGACTTTTTCCTGGTAAAAACTTAAATTTTGGTGGTAATCATATAGTAGACTGTACATTTTGGAGTGGCTAAAAAATCCTTGGTTTTTAGTGTAAGTAAGCGTTTGTAGTAATTAATGCAAGCCAGAGTCCTGACTATTAAATATTTGCCATAATGTTTCTTGGAACTGAAAGAGGAGTTTATAGCTCTGCCGTCTAAAACTAGAGATACCCTGAAAATACAGGTAGACCGTGACCCTACTGATAGCCTTGGATCACCCAGACTTGGTCACCCCTGCAGCTCAGGCTTCACTGAAGACAGTCCGTACGTGCCCAGTTTCTCAGCTGTTCATCTTAGGTTCCAGAGATTTTCAGACTGTGCTAATAGGTTTGCCAAGTCTTCTAGTTGAAATAATTAGGGCGACATACATACCGTTAAGTTGTAGGATGCATTGAGTGTTTCGCAACACGTGGTGAGCTTCTCTACAGGCAAAGCGTAATAACCTCTCTCTTTTAAGAGGAGTCTGCGTGTACGGTTAGGCTTTGTAGCAGATTTAATGATTAATACATTTTTCTCAACCAGGAAGAAAAAAAACCACAACAACAAAAAAAACCCACCACCCCTCCTAAAAACCACCTTTATTCCAGACTCTGAATCTGGGGAATGATAATTTTAGTACACTAACTGATTTTCAAAGCAGGAAAAGCATACTGAGAAAGGTGAAGTTTCCATGTAGTTAGGCCAGTAACTATATTGGGCTTATAAACAGGCATTTGTTCTGTGTGTAATACAATTTATTGAATAGGAAGCCTGTATATTGTATAGAATTGTTACATGTTCCTGTCAGTCTCGGTAGATGCTCTGGGCAAAGGCAGCCTGCGCTTTTAGGAAAGCGTTCCTTCCTGTTTGTTTAGAAGTGATGAGTGAGGATTTAACTGTAGCAAAATAGGTTTGTTTTATTGTACCTGTATTACAAGCTTCCTTGAGAAAACCAGGCTAGTATTTTGAGCTACATTAAGTGGAGGCAAGAGCGCCTGAATAATTTGGGATTGGTTTTGATGGTTTTGTACATTCAGAGCTTTATGCTTTGTATACTATGTAAGCCCTCTCTTAAAGAAATGCTGTGGCATTGAGTAGACAAATGATACGGGTTTTCTGTTGGAGGCAGTTATAACGGTGCACGTTGTCCTTATGAAATGTTCATCTTTTTCTTTCTTCAGCGTACTGGGGACACGAAGCCCAACTTCTTCCAGGATTGCTTAATGGAGGTGTTTGATAATTTAGAACACCACATTCAGAATCCTGTTGTTCTACAATCAATCCTGAGGCTCATGGAGAGAGGCACGATGGTTCTGACTACAAACTATGATAATTTACTTGAAATATTTGGTCAGCAACAGGGTAAACCTATGGAATCTTTAGACTTGAAAGATAAGGATAAGGTATGATGAGAGCAGTACAACTTTTAGACTTATTAGAGAAGGCAGCTCATAAGCTTCGTTGAAAGATGTTTTCCTGTTTAAAGAGTATCACGGCTAAAGCTTCTTAATTGGTAAAGCATGTCTTTAAGCTAACAGCAGATGCACAGACATATATTTTACTTGTCTCTTTATTCTGAATAATCTGGTAACAGTTACCAAACAGAATTTCAGTGACACATTTATTAACCAGTTCCCCCCTACTCTCTGGAAAAACCCCTCAAACTTATTTAACTTTTGTGAAGTAATTGTTAGAATCACAGATGTGATTTCACCTAGCTGGTTGTTAATTTGCTGGTCATGTCTTTCCTGTCAGCGTTGCTGGAACTTCCTACCTTGTTTAGACCAAAAAGCCAGAGGTATCTTCAGTATCAGCAATCACCTCTGTATTATAATTTACAGTAAGCTGTGTAATTAGTAATTAAAATTATCTCTTGCTGCAGAAAAATGCAAAAGAAGTTATTTCTACTGTAAGTGGTTTTATAAATCAGGACAGCTGTATATTTTCGCAGAATTTCAGTTATTCTAGTATATTATAGTATAACAAAAGAATGTAACTTGCATGATTTGCTTTAGGTTCTTCAGTGGGCAAGAGGTCATATAAAATATGGAGTTCTTCATATTCACGGCTTATATACAGATCCCTGTGGAATGGTGCTAGATCCCTCGGGATATAAAGATGTAACTCAAGATCCTGAAGTCATGGTTTGTGCGATCTTTAAAAGTTTTACTGTGTTTTGCCAAACTATTTTATTGTAATCACTGCATACACATTACCCGAGGCTGGGGTTTTCTCAGATCATATATGATGAAATAATTGGGGCCCAGAAAAATGGCAGCATTATTCAGAAAGCCAGCTATAGTGCTAGGGCAGTGTATGCTCTTGCATATTGCTTCTTCGTAAATCACAATCAAAACCCTCAGCTGTATCTCATGGTTTTAGAGATCTTTGTATTTATCTCATGAAAGAACATTAGCCCCAAAACACTAGACGCCAGAACAAGGATTCATCACCATCTGATTGCTTGGATTGAGCCCCATCTTTTAGGGGCTTAAGCTGTTACTAGCTCTGGATCCTGGACTTAATGTCATATCTTAGGTATTTTAAGAAGTCAAATATTTAGTCAAGAATATTGACCTTCCTTATTTACAGATGGACCTAATGGGAGCCTAATATTCTGTCATCATAATCTTTCAATTTAAAATTTCCTTACTGGAAGTATTTACACGTGTACTTTATTTTGTATGGTAACTTTGATTTTTGAATGTAAAATTTTTTGTAGAAACAGTGCTTCCAAAATGTCAGTTTGTGCTGATCCTAAAACATACACTTAATTCAGTTCGATAGTGATGTCTGCTCTGCTTCTCCTTTTAAGTCTGACGTATTTTAAAAGTTCTTACCTTGGTCTTTTGACTACTGAAGTAAACGTAGTTCTTTTGTATTTCTATTTCTTAACAGGAAGTTCTCCAAAATTTGTATCGAACCAAGTCTTTTTTGTTTTTGGGCTGTGGAGAGACTCTGCGAGATCAGATATTCCAAGCTCTTTTTCTTTATACTCTGAAGAATAAAGTGGATTTAGAACATTATATGTTGGTGCTTAAAGAAAACGAAGACCACTTTTTTAAGCTCCAGGCAGATATGCTGCTTCACGGAATAAAAGTCGTATCCTACGGGGACTGCTTTAAACAATTCCCAGAGTATGTAGAAGATCTGACTGCTCAAATCTGCAAGCAGAGAAGTCCAGGTGATGTATACTCTTTTAATGTTAATTTAACATTAATTCTCAATTTGTCTTTTTGTTAGCATTTGTTTAAGAGATTTACTTTGTGTATCTTTTGGCGTGAACTACTCCAGTATATTGAGTATTACATTATATGAAATACGACATGTCAGTAAAACAGACTAAAAGAACTGAAGGAACTAGTTGGTGGGATAAGCTGGTTGAGCCACAGTATCTGATTAAGCATAGAATGGGAAATTAAATCGGTACACCCAATAGCGCTTGGCTTAACACACTTAGGGCTAATGGGTAGAAAACCTGAGTGTGAGGATAATGTTCTGTGACAATAAAATAGAAGAGGTTGTGGAATAATACCCCATTTGTGACAGTGAATGGCGTTCTGTAGAGGCATTTAATGCTAAAATTGAAAATAACTCAGTACCTTTGCTGATGGTTAACAGTTCTGCATCAACAGGGAGCTAAATTTTTGCTAACTAGGGCCATTCATCTACCTTCCCTCCCTGCTCTCTTCTAGCCTGTTGTCTCTCAACTCATAAAATTCCTTAGCTGTAACAATGAAGAGCCTTTAACACAAAACCAGGGAAAAACAACCATATGTTGAAGGAAAGAAATTTCTTTCGTGTTTTCCAAACAAGGACAGTTCTACTGTAGCTTATCCAGAGAACTGAGGAAAATAACGAGTAAATGACCTTGGGAAGAATACTGTTTTACAGCTCTTTTATTTATCATGTCGGTGAAGCTGTTTTGTCTAAAATTATTCCCAAGTGGTGCATAGCAGGAACCTTCCCCCTGCCCTCCCTAAGAGAAAATTGCAGGTGTGTGCCCAAATTATGTAATGGTTTTTGTAACTGCATGAATATTACATTTAGACTGGATTAGATTTTTCTTTCCATGCAGGCTAGAAAAAATACTTAGCACAGCATCTAGGTTTCAGGAAGTCTGTCTGCAGTGTAGTAAGCTGGGGTGCAATTTCAGACACTGAACTAGCCTTAGCCTGCGAGTTTGTTCTTTGACATGCTGCTGTTGGTGGATGTGATGGACATACTTTTCATAGTCGGAGCAGCGTCTAGAGCCTGTGGAGCCTGGAGCATCCAATTTATTGCAAAGCAGCCAGCAATGTCAAAACAGGGTGGGAGATACATTTACGTAAGCTCTAAATGGAAACGACCACAAAATGCTCCCCTTTTTGTTCAGTGAAATTACTGGTTGGCATAATACCTGCAAGAGGGACCTTACTCTGACTTCAAAATCTTGTTGATCGCATTTACAAGTCAAGATCACAAACAAAACTGTTTTCAAATGTGTGTAACTGGTCTTTACGTTACCAAACTGCCAGGCTTCATTTTTTTTTTCATGCTTATGTACAAACGCTCTTTAAAAGATAGCAGGAATTTGTTAAAAGGGTTATATGAAAGAAATGAGAAAGGCAGGCCCTGATCCTGATTGGGGACTTCAGCCACCTGGACATCTGCTGGAAAAGCAGCATAGCAAACTGCAAGCAGTCCAGGAAACTACTGGAGTGCATTGAGGACAACTTCCTAGTACAGGTGATGGAGAGCTTGACCCGAGGAGAGGCACTGCTGGATCTGTTGCTCACTATCAGAGAGGTCAAGATTGGAGGTAGCCTGGGCTGCAGCAATCAGGCCCTGGTAGAATTTTCAATCTACAGCTGAAGTTGCTGAGCCACTATCCATCATATTTGAAAAGTCGTGGGAGACTGGGGAAGTTCCCAGTGACTGGAGAAGGGGAAACATAACCCCCACTTTTAAAAAGAGAAAAAAGGAAGACTTGGGGAGCTACAGGCTGGTCAGTCTCACCTCTGTGCCCAGCAAGATCATGGAGCAGATCCTCCTGGAAACTGCTAAGCCATGTGGAAAACAGAGGCGATGGGTGACAGCCAACATGACTTCATGAAGGGCAAATTGTGCGTGACAAATTTGGTGGCATTCTGCAGTGGGATTACAGCATTGGTGGATAAGGGAAGAGCAGCTGATGTTACCTACCTGGACTTGTGCAAAGCATTTGATACTGTGCCATGCAACATCCTTGTCTCTAAAATGGAGAGACATGGATTTGACGGGTGGACCACTTGGTGGATAGGGAACTGGCTGGATGGTCGCACTCAAAGAGTTGCAGTCAACAGCTCAATGTCCAGCTGGAGACCAGTAAGCAGTGTCCCTCAGGGGTTTGTATTGGGACCAGTATTATTTAATGTCTTTGATGAGGACATGGACAGTGGGCTCCAGTGCACCCTCAGCAAATTTGCAGATGACACCAAGCTGAGTGGTGCAGTGGATACTCTAGAGCGAAGGGATGCCTTCCAGAGGGACCTTGATGGGGTTGAGAGGTGGGCCTGTGTGAACCTCACCAAGTTCAACCAGGCCAAATGCAAGATCCAGCACCTGGGTCAGGGCAATCCCAAACATGGATACATGGGCAGAGAATGGATTGAGAGCAGCCCTGAGAAAGACTTGGGCATACTGGTGGGTGAAAACCTGAACATGAGCCAGCAAATGCGCACTAGCAGCCCAGAAAGCCAGTTGTATACTGGGCTGGATCAAAAGAATTGTGGCCAGCAGGTTGAGTGAGGTGATTCTTCCTCTCTAGTCTGCTCTCATGAGACCCCACCTAAAGTACTGTGTATAGCTCTGGAGTCCTTGGCACGGGAAAGACGTGGACCTGGTGGAGCAGGTCCAGAGGAGGGCCATGAAGATGATCAGAGGGCTGGAGCACCTCTCCTATGAAGACAGGCTGAGAGAGTTGGGGTTGTTCAGCCCGGAGAAGAGGCAGCTCCGGGGAGACCTTACAGCAGCCTTCTAGTACCTAAATGGGGCCTACAGGAAGGATGGGGAGGGACTCTTTGTCAGGGAGTGGAGCGATAGGGCGAGGGGTAACGGTTTCAAACTGAAAGAGGGGAGATTTAGGTTGGATATCAGGAAGAAATTCTTTACTGTGAGGGTGGTGAGGCACTGGGACAGGTTGCCCAGGGAAGTTGTGGATGCCCCATCCCTAGAAGTGTTCAAGGCCAGGCTGGATGGGGCTTTGAGCAGCCTGGTCTAGTGGGAGGTGTTCCTGCCCGTGGCAGGCGGGTTGGATCTAGATAATCTTTAAGGTCCCTTCCAACCCAAACCATTCTATAATTCTAGATACAACCTTGCCGTTTTGGTATGTTGCATGAAAGTATAAAAACTTTTTGGTTGCTAACTTGTGCTGTTGCTGTCTCTTATGCTTCTCTAGATACTGATCGAGTGGACAGCACAACACTGTTGGGTAAGTAACATTCTTATTTTCCAAGAAAGTTCCATAATCTGTCAGACGGATAAAAATAAGTCTCTTATTTACAAAGTAATTAAATTATTATTGTGCAGCGCTCTCATTTAGATCTGAAAGTCTGCTTAACAGATTCTCTTTTTACCCTTATTTTCTTTCCACATATTAGCAGATAACTGCTGGCTTTCAGATGTCAATAAAATGACAGAATGGAAAAGCTCCAGAAAATGTGTATTAAAAATGATTATGTTGATCAGAGTATTCTAAGATAATATTAATATCCATGAGGTTTTGGCTTAAATTTCCAAACATATATTTGGCTATTTTGAATGCCTTTGTTAAGAAGGTATAGAAGACTGAATCTCAAACTTACGCGTGTAGTACTGAAGGTGAATTTTTGGCTGAGTGTTGTTCAGGTATCTTTGTGACACTTCTGTGAATAAGCAGAGCAATAATACATTCCAATTTATGGTATAAAATAGCAAAACTTCCCTTTCAAACAACACTTCAGTTTAAAAAGATTACACTTCTAAGATGTTTGTGCTGCTGCTGCAAATAATATCAGAATTGTATAAAAGTATCACTTCATTATTGCTTATAAGGGTCTTTGGCATTGCAGGAGATTTAAAAACCCCACTTTTTCACAACTGAAAGGTACATAAGGTCCAAGATACTTGTGGGCAGGTGTAAAGGCAGAGATTACTTTTGTAATTCCAACTAGGTTTTAAGCTTATCTGTCCTCCAGGTGAGTTCATAAATCCCTTTTTCAGCAAAGTACAATTAGGCATCAGTGGAGAAGAAACTAAAAACTTGAGCACAATTATTTACTCCAGTTCCACTTAACATAATGTTCCTTTACTACCTTATTAGCACCTTCCTTACAAGTAATTTTAGCACCCATTTACTTGTATTTTGGAATACATAGCAAGTAAAGAAAAAAAAGAGAATTGTTCCTTAGCACAGATTTGTATAATACCATCTAGATATTAAGTGATGGATGTCCTGATTTTGAAGGCATTTCCCTTCCATTCATTTTTACTGTCCAGCTATGCTGTTTATAGTTTCAAGAGTAGCTCGCACCAAGATTTTTTTTCCTCTGAATCCAAACTTTTTAAAAAAAGCTTCTCACCTGTGAAGTCCACAGGCATTATCACATAAAATCAAGAATTATTTTCTTCAAAAGGCAGCTGTGTAATTAGCTACTTCCTGTTTTATATGTTAGTACCAGAGCTCAGTGTTGGGAAGCAGCTCAAAATCACTGAACTGGCGCAGACTTTCAGTAGGGTTAGTGTTATAATTCAGAATCCAAATACAAGATCCTCAGTGGACCAGTACTGCATTTATTTTAATATTTGGTGCTTGTAATAAAAAGCATAGAAAGCACATGTATGTAGCAGCATTAAAATATTTCTTTTTTTTTTCCCCTACTCCTCTTCCTCCGCAGGAACTTCATGTGTGGACTGTGCTAAAAGGAAGTTAGGAGAAAATGGCACTGACTCCCCTAAGAGAATCAAGCAGTCACCCAATGGTATACCCACTATTTAATGAAAAAACCCAAAAACCAACAACAAAAAAACAACAATGCAGAAGCTTCTTAACAGTAGGTGGAAGGTTTTGAGCCGAGTTATTTCCGAGGTTTTAAGTGGAAGAAAAACTGTGCCTTTTAGCCTTTTCTTTTCTAGAGCTGTAAACGTGTAATGCATGTAAAGCTTGAGAGTTGTACTAGTCAGTCACTCTCCAAAGCACTTCCACACTACTGAAACTGTATCATCTGCAGGGTCATTTAGAAGCAGGTGCAACTTTGCTCTGCCTCTGCATCGAGCCACTTGGACCAGGCTCTTACCAAGGTGAAGCCACAACAGAGGTAATGTTTGAATCTGTCAAAAATGACTCTTGGCAGACCTACGACTGTCTGGTAGTTGCCTTTGAAATGAAGGGGCTTCTATTATTTTCTCATCAGCTGAACTGCGGTTAGGCTGCTGGAGGTTGAACTCTTCAGGGGTCTGTCAGCACAAGGCTGCTTGCAAGCTTCAGATTCAGATCCCTAAACTGTTAGGAACAGGAATTGTTGTTGCACGTTTATATAACCCGCATCATAATAACCTGCCTATTTTACACTTTGAGCATGAGGATTTGTTTTCATTTGTCAGTCTGTTAAGGCATGAGATCACGTAGGGAGAAAAGGATGTAATAGTAATGTATCAGCAAGGATATACCATATGTACATGGGGGCTTAGTGACTTATTTGTAGCTTATTTCTACAGAAATATTTTAAATATTGTTGTTTAAATCACAGAGTATGCTGCCAGTTATCTCAAAAAGTAGATAATGGATGATCTTAGTGCAGCAGAATTAAAACCAGTTAGTATCTAATTATGTATCTGTAGACAAGTTCTAGTGTCTGACTTCATTTGAACTACTCAAATGATTGAGCTTAGGCACTGCATTAACTGTTTTTTTCTGAGGTGCTGTTACTTCACCTACCACTGAATTGTCTCAGCACTAAAATGACATAATTCCTGGTCCAGTTGATAACACTGGTAATCTGCAGTTTTCCTGTCAGCTGCCTCTCACTTCAGTCTCTGCAGGAGAGCATGTTCAGGACTATTCTTTGTTCTGAGACTGGCACATTTGTATCTGGCAGATCCTGGAGGGTTGCTTCAGTCAGGTTTCTCTGCCTATGCTTTGATTTGTTAGGCCTTCTGAGGTCACATCACACTATAATGAGGTTTTACAGGGAGTGGAAGTGATGGGTCTGTCAGCTGACTTTTCTGTCCGAGTTGTGGTACCTCAGCTCTTTACCCCCACGTCACAAAATCTTTCCAGACTAATAAGTACTGTACTAAGATGGATTGAGTTTTTGTGGTGTGGAAGTCTTTGTCCCAGTTCTGAAGTAGGTAAAGATCTGGAGACTTTTTGCCTAAGAAAAGCAATCATCTTAAACAATGCATGCACACTCGCTCTTGTTCCTTCTACCCTACAAGGAAACACCCAGTCATCTTTAATGATTGACAGCCTGGAAACCATACTTGGGCTTTAGTAAGTGATGTAATTGCTAAGGACCTCAAGTATCAGTTCTCAAGGTTTCAGCTGTGTGTTTTGAAAAGATAAAAAATCAAAACCAAAACCAGCCTGAATACAGACCATACTTACCCTCTCCCTTTCAGAGACCACATTTATGCATACGTCACTTTTGAAAATTAAGTCTTTTAACATCATGTATAGCATTATCTGTAAGACTCTAACCTCTAAAATTTGATTCTTTAGTCAGCATGAATTGGCTGTTTGGAAAAGTGATCAGTCATGCTATTTTGGATGCTAATGAATCAGCTTAGAACACTTAAATTATTGCTTCGAGCTGCAGCAAAATTAATCAGCTATTTTATCACCCTGATGATTACTGCAATTATTTAAGCCAACTCTAAAAGCACGTAACTCCTTATCTTGTGCCTGAAGTCACACCTACATTAGGAAATCGCATCCCCTCCCTTTGGTAAGGGATGCGAACCTTTTACACCGAGCATCGCTGATTCTTTCGTTTTGTAGACAGACACTGCTGAACTGCAACTTCAGCCTCCCCTGGCTCAAGTGCCATTTATTTCTATCTTGAAAAGCAGATGAGTTGAGTACGGGATTATTTAAATTTCTAATGTACACAATAAGAAGGTAGAAATGCCTAGTTTTGGTTTTGCATCTGTCCCCACCCCCAAATCAAAGAATATATTTTACCCATCTTAGGGATGGGACTGTCTTGCAGCTACCTCAGGGTTTAAAATACAGTGAAAAAGGACAGAACCTGAAACTTGTCTGTTCCATTTATCTGTTAAGTGAAAAAGTAACTCATTTAAGGCCCTGTTCAAATTATTACCCGAGTACTGTGAAAGAATTAACCACACAAATTGACATGTTAAATGATGTTTGCAAATTCTACTGTAGATGGCTCTTTTTCTACTTAATTCATTTTTTTTAAATGGGAGTAAAATATTTTACTGAAAACAAATTTGTTGATCATTTATTATGCTGTTTTGCTCAAGCTGTGTAATTAAGCTGATAGGACATCTCTGATGATGGCATACTCTCCTTTAATAAAATATTTAAAACCAAACAGACCATTCTTCTATAGTAACTAAAATATGTAGCTTTTACCATTCTTCAGACTGTTCGATTCTTTACTGTATTTCAACCAACTGTTCCTAGCAAATGGTTAAAAAAAACCACAAACCAAACCAAGACTTCTGTATTTGCAATACACAGGCTGCTCTTCTGTTTGTCCTTCACACTGCTCTAAGTATTTCCACATCTGTCAATGGATTATGAATTAATGGACTGATGCTAACTCGTGACTTGCAATCAGAGTAAATAATTTTATTTAATAAAGTGGGGCAGCAACGTGTTTTTGACAAACATCTGTCTTACCATGTAAGTGGACACAATTATGTTGTTGAAATACTTGTATGTCATGCCTTCTTATACAGTAACTCAACATGTCCAGGCATCATCAGTTGTGTGCAACAAACACAGTATTAGCAACACAAGGCAGATGTGTATAAGCAGCGTGGTGGATGAAAGGAAAGGAGATCTAATCATTATGAACAACCATAATGCAAATAAAGCTCTTCAGCATACACCAAGGTGAAACATAAGCCAGACGAAGCGATTCAAACCCTCCCAGTGTTCTGTAACCAACTTTGTTAACTTTGCTGCTTAGATGAAGCATGGCCATTAAAGTAAATTAAGTTCCTGGGACAGCTACATAATCTCAACTGCAAAGATACTTTTTTCTACAGCTGCTACCTGTATGGATGGCATCTGACTCACGCCTGCTGTATTCTTACCACTTCTCTGTGGGGTAGAATACCTCAAAGGTGAATTTTTTCCAGGTTACATCACACCTATAGAGATAGATCATGAGCTTTTGTAAATTTAACTAATATTTTCATAAGGTTGCAGTGGAAGATTGAAGTCTTACTGGCTGTCACAAAAGTTACATAGATTAGAATCTACCCATTATCTTCTTTTTTTAAAGCCCAGGAAATAATCTCATCTGAAGGCAAACAGATGCAGCTGCAACACAAAAGAGAGGGACTGTAAAGGTCTTGACCAGTGATAGCACTCATTTTAGCAGTGCACTAGCGATATGGCTAAACACATTACTTTTCATAAGAAAAGCAAGAGGCTTATTCTTTGTAATAGTGTGCTTATGTGAACTTGTAATCCTTTATCTTAAGGCAAAACCCCCCCCAAACATTTGAAGAGAAAGCTTTGCATACCTGAATGTACACACTTCAGTCACAACCTCTGGTTATCTCTTACTTGTTAACAAAACTGTATCAACGAATAACAGTTACTTCCTTCAGTACTTTAGAAAACTGCTTTCTTTGAAAGGTAAACGTTTCTCTATCAACCTCTAACAGCCACGTTCAAACTCAGATTTGTAACAGTCAGCTTTATACCCAGTTCTTGCTGTCGTCACCTGGCCCCGAAATCATCCATGCTTTATTCTGAAGCCGAACTGCGTTTGTGCTTCTCTGTTCTTTCCTGCTCATTGATGTCTGGATACTGAGTAAGATCCAAAGTCAGAACTCGACTGAACATCACGTCATCATGCTGAGAAGGGGAAGGAGCATACAATTTCAAACATTTCTGTTACTTAAAATAAGCGTTTCATAAAATGACTATGAGGTACAATAATAAGCCTGAGTTACCAAACTGATCCTTTCATCAAGCTAGTACCTGCACTTATTTCTGAACACAGAAGTAATTCAAATCCAGCAACACGATTATGTACGTGATTGATTCACCATCGTAATACTTAAGGTGTAAATCAGTACCTCAACAAAACACAGTGTGTATTATTTAACAAAATTCGGTAATTAATTGTTACCTCTGGACACACTCCAATCAATGCGTCTGCTCTGCAATAAAGCTCTTCCTTTAGAGAAATAACTATCATTTGAAACCGCTCATGTGCCTGTTCTCTAATGAAACTTGATACCTTTGGAAAGAAGCCAAATATTTCAGTAAGTTAGTTCTGGCAGACTTAAACCATGCTATAGTTAGGGAATGATGAGGAAAAGACCTGAACTACGTTAGCTGCAGAATTCAGTTATGAAATAAGCAGGATAAAACGAGAAATAAAACTCTCTTAAGACATACTTTGCATGTTCTTAAGACAACCCCCTCAGATTTGCTGCTTTTAGAAAAACATGTTAAGACAATAATCATTCACTCCAATGAATAATGTTTATATAAAAAGGCCAGTGCCAATGAAAAATATTTTACTTAATGTAACTACAAAGGAAGGTGGAAATTCCTGAGTAAGGAAAAAAAGTCTGAAAAGGTCGTTACTGCCTGTATACTAAGATCTTGAGTACTTATTAGTTCACTGCAGACAGCAACAATTTTTTCAGTGATCAGCAAAATAAAGGTACAAATATTTAGTTATAAATTGGTGACTGAATAAGGCAGTATCCCACAATATAAATTAAATGCTGAATAAAAGAAACCCAGTACATTTTTAATTAGACTTTTGTCTGCACAGTTGTATCTACATGATATGGAAGTAATTTTTTAATGGAAGAACTGCCTTGAGTGAGTTACATAATTCACATTCATTTTACAATATAATTACAACTACATTATTGGAGATCTGCTTTAGTAAATCTGTAAACTGAAAGAATGGAAATAAGACTTGGTTTAAGCATAAAACCTGGATAGCAGTGAGTACTAGCAACATAAATTTTTCCATATATCATTTTTGCTCACTTGCAATATTTAATTCCCCTGTCTGAAGGTTTTGGTGCTTTCCAGTGACAACTGCATCTCACAGATAAGGAAAGAGATAAGAAAAGACCCCAGAAGCAGGGAAGCATGGAGGGAATTATACTTGCAGATCATTGCAATTTTGCTTTTGCTTTTTCTGCAATTCAAAACACTTTTCACACATGCTTTAAAAACAATCTAACTCTCCTTATAACAACACCTAGTTAGACATTGAAGCCAATTAAAGGAATTTTCTAGGAAACAACTATTTTATCACCCTCTTCCTGCATTACATGGGCAGCTGCTGTCCAAGCACGTTATAAATCCCAGCCTGTATCACAGGTTGCCTGCTTCGCGTTGTTTATGGGAAAAGAGCAGCCCTTTTAGTAATCCTGCCCCGACCCCTCCATGCTCCATCTCGTCACAGGAGCAGCAGGCAGGAAAAAGACTGCAAAAGGACAGGAAGCTAAATGGGATTGTTCTGGATGGGGGCTATGCAGGTGGGACGCCCCAGCCCGACGGAGACGGGCATCTCGAGCCTTGAAGGTTACAAAACAGGTAGAAGCCCAATTCAACTTCAAAGCATGAAGCTCAGCGTAACTTTCCAGACAGATTAGATGAGCCCCAAGGACTCAACTCAAGGCTTAATTGCCTACTAAGGCAATTTCAGGGTTAACCCTGATGTGTAATATAATTAAAGTTTAATAGCTCTTAGGCCACAAAATGGCATTTATGGATGCTATTTTTATAAGGATACATCAGACCAGAACTTAAAATACTGAAACTTTCTGCATTAGTGTTCTTTATTTTCTTGAATATACATCTTAAAACCACACATTGTTGCTGATGCGTCAAATGAAATACGATACTTTCAAAACTGTAAAAATACTACCAATTGAAGGTTATAAGCCTAGGAACGATTTGGCTAACAACTGTTGATATGACCATCTTTTGTCAGCTAAGAATGTGATTTTTGTCTGAAGAAACGTAAAACAGATTTGAAATTGAGAAACAGCTGCATAAAAGAAGTCAGCTATTCTTTTTTTATAGTGTTCTGAAGAATGGTGCTTAGCATATTTTTACGTATAAAGTGGACATCTCTTCTGCCAGATATGTCAGAATGAGCCTACTCTGAAAGGCAAACTGCAGCGAAGTGCCTCATTACTGTGTCTCTCATCAGCTGTGTTAATGCATCATTTGTAGTCTCTATGGAAAGTTGATAACATACTGGAAATCATGACCTTCATGGAATGTGTACGTAATCAGTGACTGGTGCATCTGTAACTGCAACAGGAACTTACGTGGATAAACAAAAGTCATCCAGGAAATGACCTGCAATTTTATTAAGCATGAACTGGGACCCCTGCCCTGCTCCAGACAGAACTGCGGAGAAATTTTACATTCATATCCAGAAGACAACCTCAGAAGTCTGCAGAGATAGGAACTAATCACCAACAGACTGCAGCTTTGATGAAAAGCAAAAATGTGAAACTTAGCATTAAATAGTGTAATAGCAGACAAGCAAGACAGTAAACTTGAAGGCAGCCTGTGTAACTCTAAGATACATAGAATCAGAGCCATTCTAACTCCAGAATTAACATCCAGGAAACACAATACTGGTATTTAACCAGAATACGTGATCCTCAACTGTTACATCAACTCATAGTGGTCCCGAGTGAAAGACTAATAACTAGAAAAGTATCTGTTAGAAAGTGATCACCTGGCACGTAATCTTGTTTCTAATCGTTGTCATTGAGAGCCAAATCCTAAAGCTCGCTTAGTTATTTTCATTACAGTCCCATTACTTCTAATCTGGTGCTGCTGAAACACACTGAACTGAGTTAAAACAAACTTAGGGCGTATCATCTGCTCGGAAATATTGGATGATGGGTATATCTCTCATGGACTTGTATCCCAAGGAATACTTAAGGAACTCAGGTTCAGGAAAATACTTCTCAAAAATGTTATGCAGAGTCAGCAATCTCTGAGAAGGAATTCTATCTGGCAGGCACAAGGAGTGGAATTTCCCCAGCTGTCTATTACAGAGTTACCCTCCAAGCAAACTCTGGTGTACTTGATACATCACAGTTAACTCCATTAGGAGAGGGGAGAAGAAAAAAAAAAAGGAAAGAAATAGTTTGGTGTTTATAACACTGCTTTTGTTTAAGCTCTACCAAGACTGACATCACTATTAATGCAAGTAGAAATACAGCTTTGAAGATCTTTCTGATTCCTCTCCTACATACAATCTTCTTGTATTGAGTCTCATCCTCCCAGAGGCTGACATCTACAGTTGGCAATCATTACTTTTTGTATTCTATCATAAATTTTTGTTACAGTAAGTAGTTATTAGCAAAAAGGGAAAGAGAAACTGAGAGGAGGACAGGAAGCTATTTTAATCAAGCAAGAATTCATGTGACTAAAACGATGGGAGTGATAGCCTTTAATTGATGTTAATATAAAAATATTTAGTAGGCCAACTATATAAAATAAATACTCCAAGGGACAGAATGACACTCCTTTCTGCTTCTTAGAGGTAAGGGAACTCAAAGGTGTTAAAAATTCCAACCAAACAAACCCAACCAGCAATTCACAAGTGGCCTTTGTGTCAAATTGTACCGTGCGTAGTCATGTGGCATACATTCACACTCATGACCTATTTTTCTCAACTTCACAGTTTGGGGACCAATTAAAACACACTTAGATTTATGAATTTAAACATCTCATACAACCATTATTTCAGTCATAAACCAAATATATTTTAAAACAGGTTAAGACAATGTAATCAATCTCTTTATCCCAACAATCTGTAATGACAAGTAGCCATCTTTCTACAAAAGGTATCACTATATTGTCGATAAAAGGATAAGGTGAAAGGGACCAACTTACTTTATCAATATTTGTGTTATCCAGGGCAGCATCTATCTCATCTAAAATAAGAAAAGGTGCTGGCCGAAAACTGTAGAAAACAAGACAGTATTTGCATTTAGATGCAAAAAATGTTAATAAACATTCTAATTATTTTAGGCATTCACTAACTCTATCATAAAATTTTTTATAAAAAGTAGTGACAGGTAAAGAGTAAGGACTTTAGTAATGTTTCAACACTCCATTAGCAGATTTTTTTAAACACGCTTTTAAGTGCAACACCGTGTATCTTCCTGCCACTTACTCAGACACATACTCAGATAATCCCATATTTCTTTTACCTGTGTATAGCAAACACAAGAGCCAGAGCTGCCACAGATTTTTCACCTCCTGACAAACTGTCCATTGGCATAAAGCGTTTTCCCGGCACCACGCAGTTAAAGCCAATGCCTTCCAGATAAGGCTCCTCAGGATTTTCAGGACTAAGGAATGCCTGGAAATGCACACATTTCACTATTAATAGTGACATTTATAAAATTAGTAAGATGGATACTTTTTAGGTTTAAATACTGACTGAGCTAGTGTTGAAACTGCTAAGTTAGCTTCATTTGTAGGAAACACCTGTTCATCTATACTATAAAATTTCCCAGTGAATATGCCTTCGTTAATTAGCCTCCTAGCTCATGGTTTGTTAAAACCATTTGGGAAATGGCTCCACATATTTGTTATTTACAAACTTTCAACCACTAAATAAACTTGATTTTATCACCTCTTATGTAATTGCTTTAATTTTTTATTAATCATTAAAATTTTACTTTTCAAAAGCAGTTTTCTTTTTTTGTTTGGAAGTAAATATACTTCCAAAGTTACACTTTCTTGTGAAATGTTAGTTTTACAAAATCTAGCTTTGAGCTGAAGACAGATTTTAATAGAGGTAGTCTTTTTCTCTAATTTGTATCCTGGTTCCCAGGTCCAAAAATTAAAAGTATTATTTGGAAGGAATGGCCATTTTACCAAACCATTAAAAAGTATGATGGATAAGCTAATTGCTACATGGCTTATTTTCCCCATTAAATAGAAGAGACAATAAAATAATACAGCCTCTTCCTCTCCACACAAGTAGATACAGAGAAAAGAAAAATTTCCATACTTGACACTCATTTCAAATGGCTCCTCTCAGATCACAGATAAAAAAAGAAAAAAAAAACCCAACCCAAAACACTACATGTACTTTCATTTAAAATAATTTCTGTGGTAAGTAGTTCTGGAAGTAAGATATAGTCCTTGCAGTATCTTTGTTTTCTTGGAGGTATGCATATTTTCCTCTTTTTTTCTGCTGAGAGAATGCCTGTCATTGTTATTACATTGTTCTTCAGACTCTAAACAAGTCAAATAGCTTGCAATGGAATTTCCAGTTGTATGCCACTGCTTTTATCTATCTATGCAAGAGGAAGTTTTAAGATGTATGGACACTGTTAGCAAAAATCATCTTGTGGCTTACTAGGGTACATATATTCCTTGCTTATCAAGATATGAAAGGAACAATACTTCTCTCTCCCCAGAAGAAGAATGGAAAAGAACTGATGGCGAACCCAGCAGTCAATCTGTGTATGTACAATTTCTTAGGCAGCAGTTTCTTTTGAAGTACTTCCAACACACAATGTACTGATGAAATCAAATTTTCCTGAGCAGTATATTCAGTGCACATATGTTCTGAGTCCAGAATCCCTGGAAGTTAAACTCAATCTATCAAAGCCTCTCTTTTTTGGACTGGATAGCAAAGCATTACTCATAAGTGTTATTAATATTATTAATAAATATTAATTTTAATATCAATAAATTGTTACATTAAAAATAGTTAAGGTTGCTTAAAAAGTATCTGTTCAAGTTGCAACCTAGGCTATCTTCTCTGATGGCAATACTCAGAGCTAACCATTTCCTTAGCTAACCAGAGCAGTCGCCACACACAGAGCAATCATTTCTCTTCCAATGCATTAGACCAGCTTCCTTCAGCTGCTACGTTAGTATCTAGTAGGCAGTTTTAGCTTCCCAGCTAATCACAGGATAATCTCTTGACTACAGCATCACAGACCTCAGAAAGAAAGCACCCAACTAATTATTTTTGGCAATGCATCTGGAAAACACTGGTTGTTTCAGAGCGATGCAAAGTCAAGACCTGCCTGATGTAAAGTCTAGGGGAGAAGGTATGTGCCCAGCAATCCTGTCCAACCTAGAAGCAGAAATGATATATTTAAAGATATTTAAGGTGTTCACTGAATATCTGACTCTGAGGGAAAACACAAAATCTGAAGTTTCAGACAGACAAGAGTTCAAGTCTGAACCCTTTAAACATTCTACCATCTACAGAGTTTGATGTAACCAAAGCATTTGGGAGTTTCCTCTCTGCTTCTGGCATTAATACTGGAACACTAGCAAAGATTAATACAATTGTGACACAATTTTTCTACATGTTTCTTAAAAGTTGTGAATATATTAAGTCTATCTTCTAAAAACATTTGTTTAAGTGAGGTATAAGGAGCTTCAAAACCTCATACAAACGCTAGCACTGAAACAGTGATTTATGATTTTTAGTTTTATCTATACTAATGATTGTTTTTAATTACTTATTATTGGTATCAGTAGATCTGTAAACCAATGTTATTTTAGAATGAAATACTCAAATATATCTCACATTTAGGTCATTATAATTTCCAAGTCTGCTAAATACAAAGAGTAAAACTAACCCAAACTGAGTAGCTACCGATTTCATTAACACTTTAGATCACATTTCCCTGTCTAATGTCAAGCATGCTTTGGCATATTACCTATTCCTCCTCTGACCCTCAATTTCTGAAGTCTTTATCATTTGTGTAATTTTTTTCTTCAGGACTGAAACTGTCTTTGGAAACTAAGTGTGTTACTAAGTTCTCTTGTTCTGAATAACAAAGCATCAAGCAAGCCTTTTAAGCCAAGCATCTAAGAACATGACACACCTGAGCACCACTGTTGCTGTAAAGTTTCTTGTAGATCTGATCAATAGCTATGGAGGCATGCTCAAAGCACCGGCTAAAAAGCTCGTATCTCTTTTTTTTCACTTGTTCAAATTCTTGCTTGCATGTTCTGGCTTCCTTTCTGCTGCTCTCAAAAGCTATGAAAAAAATTACTGAAATTACTCCATAATAAGCTTCTAAGCAAATACACAGAACAAATATATATTATATACCATAACAAGCATCAAGGAAAATATTTACTACAGAAGAAGATTCTAATGCACATACAAGGAGCATATCAATATTATGAGTTTTCTTCCAGATTTCAAATGGAGACCCCAAAACCTGAAAAGCTGAGATGTATTCAATCCAGTCTATGCCACATTTGTCTGGAGCAATGAACAAAATTCTTCTCCTAACTCCTTCTGTAAGGTGGGTAGCCTTTAACAGCACCAGCATTTACCCATTACAGCTTCAGAACTCCTTGGTTTTCTTTATACGTTAATGTCTGCAATGCTCTTTGAGGATACCAATAATTTTGCAGTAATGCTCATGCCTGAGTTCTGAACAACATATGTGTGTTCCTTCAATTATTTAAGAAAAAACTAAAGAATTTTATTATTAAAGTCAGTAATTTTTAGAAAAGAAATAAAAATATGATGTCATTTGGCCAACAAAGTATCTTTCTAATTAGTCAAACTGTATAGCAATAAACTACTGCAAAGTCAAGTATATGTTAATAAATTGTTTACATATAATTAAAAAAGACAACTGAGGATAAACACTTGAGCACAAAAAATACCTTAATATCTGAAAGAAGCAAAGCCAGCAGGACTAACCCCAGAAAGAGGAATTTCAATTAGGGTGAAAACTCTCACAATCACAAATGAGATTAATATGAAAGACTCAGTGTTACCATCTACTGATTCTTGGAACTTGTCACGAACTATCTGTAATTTCTCTACTGCTCTCAGATTTGGAGCAGCTGTCTTCATTATAGTACGCTCTTTAGATTTTATTTCCTGCTGCATCTGGTTCAGTTGATCCTCTATATCTTTATCAGACTCTAGGTCCTAAAGAAAAAAAAAATACTAGAGCAATCAAATTTGCTTTTAGGCCAAGACATTTCAATATGTACGGCAAGCAGTCATGGTTTCTGGAAGAAACACCCAACTCATCTAATAGCGTGAACTGGAAACACAACAAAACTAAGAACTCCACTCAGAGTCTTAGTACTCAGAATAAATTTACTGGTTCCTAAGCATTGTTACACAGGATCTTTAAAAACACAACAAATTCCCTTCAGCCTAGAAGTTAAAATACAATACAGGAGAAGGATTAGCTGGCTTCACTACTTGATTTGTAAAGAAACCTTTGAAGACAGGTTCTCAATGAATTCTTCGAGACAAGTTCCAGTGACAACAAACTCATCCCTTGCCCTGTACCTAGCATCTGACCTTTAATTATTTTCCTTATGATTAAAAAGGAAAAAAAATGAAATACAAAAACCGCTGAGAAAACATGACCTGATAAGACTGTGACAGAGGGAAGTATGGTTAAGTCTCAGCCTCTGAGAATACTACGGAGAAAAGGTGGTACAACCCCCCTGGCAGCCAATCACTGGTTTGTAGAGTTTTGAGTCATAACCTATAGTGCTGGAACTTAAAGGCAGAAGGTAAAGAAGGAAGGAAAAAATCAGAATTATATTTACTAATTCTCCATTCTATTTTCATAGTTTAGCTAAGTTTTAAATTGAATTTAGTTATATGGAAAAATTGACCTGTCCAGGAATCCCATACATTAGTGCTATGTATGATTGCAAAAACAAAACACACACACACACACTTAAGCTTAACAGTGTTTTCAGTAAGTTTCATTCAAAGACTAAGCTGAGGAATAAATAATTTCAACAAATAAAATATTTTAAATAAAAATTAAAAAATTGATCTCTAATAATTTCACACAAAAAAAGATTACCTTCAGGTCTTCTGCTAGGCTACTGTAGTCGATCTGAATTGCCTCTTCCCTTTCATAGATACTTGATGTAGTCTGAGTGTCTTCTTTTTCAGTTCCTAGCTATAAATATGAAGGACATTCCAGTTCAAAAATATGACAGTTAACTTTTAAACTGTTAGAACTATAGACTAAAAGAATATAAAATGAGGAGACAACGGTAACATGGTATGAGGTAAACCTGTCCCATAGCTCCTCCCCTAGCCAAAATGGAATTAGTTAAGATCTTAGGAGTCTAATTAAAAAATGCACCTTTTAAATGAAAATGAAAACACCTGCTAGTTTCAGTTTGAAGCTAAGATGAAAGCAGCAATGGTTTATTCATAATATATTTAGAACAATATACATACTGTAAATCTCATGATTGGAAAGATTTACATTCCCAAGATAATTCAATCCCCTTTCAAGGAAAAGCTCTGAAGTGCACAAGTCAATGCATTTCTTCCACTCAGTTGGCCTCAGAAGAAATGAGTAGCTTCAACTCTGTATGGCAAAATCTTCTGGACACTGTAAGCTTGGAATTCAAACAGCTACCTTCCCTTGAATGAAACACGTACTGCATGTCGTTATCAGTCCCTTGCCCACCAGGATTCTTTCTCAGAACCAAATCTTACTGGTCTTCTCAGTGCCATTAATTAGGAATCTAACTTGTTATTCCTAGTACCCACCTCCTTGGTTTTATCTCTTCCTTATTCATAAACAGTGACAGCCGAGCTTCCTACGTACTCTGATGATTAGCAGTTCATGTCCTTTCCTTCAAAGGCTGCCTACCTCATTGCCTTCACTTTGTCTTATGAACTACTCATTCGTACCTATCCTCCAGCAAAAGTACTTTTCTAAGGAATGGGGTCAGCAAGACTCCTTCCAAATTCATAGACTTGTGAGAATTCCTTCAAAACCCATAGCTCTTTTCTTTTGTAACAGCGGAGAAAGCTTAATTTCTCCTCACAAAAGATATGCTGGAAAAAGGGGGAAGACGGAAAAAAATAATGAGGGTCAATCCTCTGATAGCAGGAGTATTTTTATTTTAGCCTATGCCCGATTTCTGTGAATATCTACATCTACTGAAAATAAAAGGATGATTTTAGACAGCATTTATATTATGGATGATTAAGCAAATACCATCTCAATCCATGTACATGCCTTATTTACATTTCTGAATTGACTCCTGTGTGTGTCCTCTTACACGCGTGTATCTAGAATACTCCATCATACCAATTTTCTTGTACCACAGCAGTTTTACATATTTCACAAGAATACATTTCAGGCACAAACAAAAATACCTGCACACAGTATTTTTATCTACAAAAATCCTCCTCTTGAATGGATGAGGCCTGATCACATGAAAACAGTGTATTTATTTTAACATTACTATGACATTCAGTCCTGTAAGGAAAAGATAAATTATTTAAATTCAAGACTGAATAATTGCTCCTCTATGACATCCATCTTCTGTAAACATTTTAAGTACCTCTACTTCACTGATGTCATCCAGCGATCCAGACAAGAGCTTTATTTTCAAGTCCTGCACCTTGCATTCAAGAAGTAGATTATGTCGTCTTAATCTTTTCGCTTCCAGAGAGGTTTCTAAAGCTGTAGCTTCTTTTTGTAGTTTTGTAGCTTCCCTATATACACAAAAGGCACAAAACAATTAAAGAGCAGAAGCGTCACTGCCGATAACATCCACAGCCATACAGCATGAAAAACAGTTATGAAGCACAGAGGGCTTTTTCCTCTACAATCACCATCAAACATAAAGGAGAATGGTACTCAACTTCTTCCATCCCCTTCATTTTCCCAAATTACTCAAGAGGGAGCTGGGAACCACACACTATTCTAGCACACAAGCTAAAACTCTGCTATTCTGTGTTAACTCTAAACTCTATCACAAAGTAAACGCCAGTAGCATGGACATAGCTTCAGTATATTACCAAGTTCACACTATAGCACGTTCAAATATCCACCTTTCCTAACTACAACTCAACTCTCTTCTGCTCAACTCTGCTGAACATATATGGAGATCTGATCCTTTTAAAACTTAATCAAGTATCTTTTATCATTATTCTACTTGAAATACACCTTGATTCTTTGCAACAAATTCCTTTGATAGCATTAAGTTGCTAAATAAGGCAGAGACATAAGCGTATTATATTTTTAAAATGGCACGCTTATAAAATGAATTACTAGGCATATAATCTATGAGTTTATATGAAATTCTACAAGCCTACATATTGTGCCAACATGTTGGGTTTTTTTAACCATAAAGACAACTTCTGATTAAGGGACATTAAGCACATCAATAATAAGCAAGATTAAGAAATCTGAAGTATAAACTGTCCCCAAAGTAGTTGATTTAAAAGAACAGCAAAGACAAAATAGTGACCTAAAATTAGTATTAGTTTAAGGCATCCAACACTTGAAAGGCCTGGAGAAAATGAGAACACTGAAATCGGAAAAAAAAAATAAATGTGTCTCATTAACTGAACCAACTGCACAACTCAAAAATATGAAACTACCAGCACACTTAATATGCCTCCCTCAATCAGTTGTAACTTAATACATACTTATCAGAAGTCACTATACATTTATCAGAAATCACAACAAGACCTAACACTAGGTAGATAATAAGATAATGTTATTCTATATGGTCTATGGGATAGTTCTCGTGAAATAGTCTCATTCACATTACTTCTGGGAACCATATAATGAATTAGAAACACTTCTTAACTAATACATACTATATATGCAAATTACTGTGTCTCTAATGAATCTTTCACAAGAAAACAGAACAAGAGAAATTCAAACGTCTGATCACTAAAACTCTTCTAAATCTTATCACATTAATCATTTCCCCAGGAGTACAATTAGTAATTACCTATTGAGAGCTAACAACGTCTTTCTGAACTCTTCAACTTCGTTTTGGGCTTTTATAACTTCAGATTTATGAGCACTTAAACTATCCTTAAGATGTTGCTGCTCCTCCACAGTTTCATTCACTTTTTTTAGCAGCTTTTCCTCATCCTGCATAGAAATATTTATATTTTTAACTGTTCACCAAAAATCTTGCTATGGAAACTTTATTACACAGAAAGAAAAGAGAGAAAGTTTAAACCTGTTACAATACATTCAAATGTGTTACAGCACCAAATCTGAAAGGCACTGGGAAAACAGCCTGTCTTATATATAGGCAGATACAGTTGTTTTGTATACATAGGCACAGCCAGCTCTGTATTTGTCACTGTACCAGATTAAACTATAAAAACATCAAACAAGGCAGGGATCCTAGGATGCCTATGATCTGTAGGCTACTTCCTTTTCCTCAATTAGTCCCTTAGCCCTGCAAGAAGGATCCCATCTGCTGTACACCTACAACATATTTAGCAAACCCAAGATAACCTGAAATCCTTTAAAAAGTATTGTTCATGAAAGATAAATTGTGAGGTAATCCACAGAGAACAAAGAACCTGTGGAGGTACTCTAGAAGAGTCTTCCCTTGTATAACCCATACCACTGCTAAATTGCTAGAAATGAGGCGCTAGAATATAGTAAACCTAACACTACGTGCGTGAAGACATGGTCCTTAAGAGACTAATATTACAGGAGCTTGAATCAAAACCTACTGGTGTTGCAGTATCAGGACAAAGTATCTTCAGAATTTAATACACAATATCCCTCTCCAGGACAAAAATATCTGAACTTGCTCAAAAGTCGTATTTCAGAAGAATTATGCACACAGGCATGAAGTCAGACATTGTTTTGCACATCACTGAGTGAAGGATGTACTGTTTTTCCTCAGTATCAAAAATACATGTCTTCTAATGTTAAAACACAGATTTCAAATAATGCACGTGACATTTTTTGCCCACTGTGGGGCAGTTTTACATTTCACTTTTGTTCTTTATTCAAAGCACTATTACACATCTTTTCTCCTTCACCTTCCAGCGCACGACAAACACAGTTTATTTAACATGCAATGTTAACACAGGAAAAAAATTTACTTATGAATAAAGAACAATATGAAGGAGGAATCCATATTACTTCAACTAAAAATCTAAATTAGTTTTCATATAATTATTTTAAGCCTATTATTGGCTGTGGAGCGCCTTAAAGATGCAAAGCACCAGAGCTGTTCACTCTGAGTTACTCATAATATCTTCTAAAGTATCTCAGCCATATTCTACTAGTTTTATCTGTAGTCATATGCTGCATTTTCATATAAACTAAACACAATATATCAGTGTACATACAGTAATCGCAAATGTAATTCTTAGTAAGCTTATTTTTAATAATTAATAATTATCCTAATATGATAGGTTATTCCAAGGTTGAAATGACAAAACTGCATCTTTTTAACAAAGTCAACACTGAATTAAACCCTAGATTACTCAACAGAATCAACCATGTTTTTTCAAAATTGTATTTCAGTGTATTCTTTCCTCTCAGCCCCATATATATATATAAAATATAGATAATTAGTTACCTTCTGCAGCCCAATAATCTCAGCTTCATCTTTACGAATGGTCTCCCTCAACTTGCTGATTGCGTTTGTTAATTTTTGTAGATGATCACGATTATATTCCAGCTGAATGTTTAGTCGTGTCTTCTGACTTTCAAACTCCAGTCTAGTCAAAGTACAGTATTTCAAAATAACACTTACAAAGCAGACTAGTAGCTGTAATTTCAAGTTGTTACAAGATGCATTTTCACTTTGACTATTTAGACAGCATTTTTATATCTTCTACGCAAACACAAAAATTTGCATGCATTTCGATCATCAATACCACTACCCCACATCATGTGGATATACTGAAAGTAAAAAAAAAATTACAGTAGTAATAGTTCAAAAAATACAATATAAAAATACAGTATGGCCACATTCAACGTTGAACTTTTAATGTTATTTTCCACTATCTCAGCAGGAATGATGTAGCTGTAAATGAAAGAGATATGAGCTGGGCAAAAGCTACACTGATGCTGTGCATTGATCCAATGCCAGTGCTCCCTGCTCAGCCTTTGTAAGCCTCCTAGTTAGTTGACGTGCACGTTTATCTAAATATTATAAAGAATCTATCTCCATTGGGAGATGGCAATTAAGAAGCCTGAGACCAGAGCTTTTTAAGCCATATTCAGCGTTGCTTATCATCTCTCAAGTGAGAGACCTGTACTTGTTTATAAGGGTACAATGGCAGAAACTTCCTCAGATGTTGCCGTGAGAAAGGACTGAAGTAAAACTAAGTGCCTGTTTTACAGAAAGTTCTCCTCTCAGCTGTTACTGTCTGCCTCTGAGCTTTGAGATTCCCAAATGATTTACTACTAATGCTGCATCTGTTGTTTTCAGGCAGAAGGGTTGGCACAACACCAGCTCCAGGCTCTTTAGACCTGGCCAAAAAGGCACCATAGCACAGGCTTACAGGACTAATGATGGCCAGACTGGGCACAAGCAAGGCCAAGGCTGTATGTGCAGTGCAGCACAAGGCCACGCAAAAAGCTCCTCTTTTCATTGTTCTGTTACTAACTTCTTACACTTTACCGGACTTCAGCTCTTGCAAACATAAATAAATGATCAAATCACCTGAGACAGCAGGTGCTTTAACTATAACTGAATGCACTGCACTACCACCTCACTGCAGCCCTAGCCAAAAACATACGTTTGGACCAGTTTCCAAGAACCGGTCAGAGAGTCTCTTAGCAACTGAAGAGATAGCTGAAAAGAAAATGGATTTCAGTGCAAGCCATTACACTAGTCATGTAGAAAAGGTGTCTTTTCTATAAATCATGTCAGGAAATGCACAAACTATCATCTGCCTGAAAATGCCTATAGTACAAAGAGACACTTCATTTTAACATTCTCATTTTTTAAGACATAAATTTGTGTTCCTGTGATGTGTGCCTGTTTGAGGGGAATATCAGTTGAGATTGCCTGTGAGAAAATTAAGATCCTGCTTTCCTTAATAGTATGTTCCTATACCAAATCATTCCATCTTACACGCATTTCTCCTCTAAGAATTTTGACACATGAGTGAGCCTTCATGCCATCCTTAATTTGCGATATAACCACTTCCCAATGTGGATTTTAGAAAACTATTCTTTGCCTTGTTTTTCTACACCAGTGCTACCAAAATAGTAAATACGACCTTTCAAGTTTATAGCAAAATGTCACTGACTGTAACTGTCCAACAAACCCAAACTACTAACTAATCTTTGCAGAGATAATATAACCTTTTACAGTCTTCTAGGTTTTTGTGGTATTTCCTGTGATGGAGTTACTCATTTACCAGTGTGCCCAATCTAATACAAACCACTTTTTAACATTTCAAGTACAAATACCACCTTTTCTTATCAATCTCCTCTTGTTGTCTCACATGTTCTTGTTCATACACACGAATATTTTCTATACCAATTTCTTCACAGAATTCCCGGAAAACAGCATCTTCAACCTTTGAATAGAGAGAAATGGAGCAGAAAATGTTTATACTATTCTGGCACTCACGGAAGTAAAACATTTAGACTATCATCTCATGCTACAGGCTAGATTTTCAAGGTACTTTGAAAACCAGCCAATTGACCTACTGAGAAGTAATCTGTACTTGACATTTTCAAAAAACACTTTCAGTACAAATTCCAGATACAAGGCATATGTTCTGCACAAGGTAGCTGTAATCTAAGCTCTTGACAGCACCTGGTCATTCCAAAGACAACTAAAGTCACCACAGTGTAACCAATTACCCCAGTTTTGCCTGTGGTTCCCAGTCAAATGAAGAAGAGAAAGCTGAATGGTATACAGGACACTAATCAGATACACCAGGTTTCTTGGTGCAGTTCCATTCTTCGTTTTAATCCTTTCAGGTGATCCATAAGTACGAATTATTATGTTCCATTTACAGCAAAGCCACAGCACAGAATCTCTCATTTCCTAATTATACAGTATATACTAACAAAAGCTTCAGCCAAAACCAGTCCTAAAATTTTAACAAACATTTAAGCAAGCAAACAGTGTATGTGGCAGGACTGAATAAAGAAATAGCAACAGCTTAAAGCATTTAAAAGAAAACTCAATGGATTGAACAAAATTTTAAGAGAATTTTACAGGTCAAAACCCAGTATCTTCTGTATTGTTTTGGTATGCAGGCTTGTTTAACCAGGTATCAAATACTACATCAAATCAAGTTTACTACGCAAGTAACACTATTCTTCAGAAAATGATGACCAGCCTCCGTTTGCTTTTTTTTTTTTTGCAGAACAAGCAAAAGAAAAGCTCTCTCCATGTGGAATTCTTATGGCCTAAACATAAACGACTACCTCAGTGTTTGCAGATGACGGATATCTGCACTCCCTCATGCCTGTACCACAGGCAAGAGAGAAAACATGCAGCAGTTTTGGCTCCTTTTTAGATGCAGAACTCCTGTCATAGACTAATCCAAGAAAGACTGATGAGAAAGGTTCAGAGGCCAGGAACTAAGTTACATACGTACTATACACCTCAAGTAATTCCAGATAGTGCTGAGGAATCTCTCTTTCTCTAAGAATCTACATTTACACAAGCATCTAGGTGCAGGAATGTGGATTTTCCAGATAGAACTGCAGCACCACTTTTCCATAGTTCGTACCAGATTCCTTTGTTTGGCAAGAGTAGGAACAAGGCAGCTTCCAGAGAGAAGTAGAGACGAGGTGCTTATTTCTCAGGGGCCAGAGTTATTGTCTACTCCAGCAGAACACGGTATTAAACCCCTCTTCTTACCAGATTAGGCTTTACTACTATTCACTTCACTTGAGTGCCTTCAGCCTTTGTGCAATAACCATGCTTTTGAATTTGTCAGCTCTCTGTACAAACTCTTCTGGAGAGCAACTGAAGATTAGAGAACGGTAAGGAAAATGAGGCATGAGATGGCAGAACAGTCTACAGAAAAAACAGCTGGTAAACCTAACTGTTGGATCCTGTACAATAGAGAGCTTTTCCTGTTACTGATAAAAAGCAGAAAGGAGCAGGTTCTAGTGACAAAAGCTGTTTAGTACCATAACAGATAACGAATGTGGACAGATGAGGATAGCACAAGGTTCCTAAGCTCTGCATCAGCTACCCCTCAAAAAAGAGGCAGAGCAAAAGACAACTCAGTTATACCACAGGTTAGCTCCATCTTTCATGAATTGGACTCCAAATGAATGTAGGCGTACAACAGTCTTAAAAGAAAACAAAACAAAACACCAAAACAAACACCCAAACCACAGTATCAAAAAACCCCAAACCCAAAACACCCTTTCCCCACAAAAAACACCCATCCAAACAAAAAAAAAAAACAACCAAGAACAGTGGAATGAGGAATTTTTCTGACAATCATCATACACACCTCAACCACTCTCCCAGGGTAATTACAGTGCACAGAAAATAAAGCAGAGATATTGGCTACTTCTCAGAAACAAAAAGTAATCTTCACACTAAGCTGCTCTTTATCTACTTTTCTAGTGTATGGTGGTGTAATAGGTCATTATCTAGATATGACACATTTGGAGTTCAGCAGTGCCGAGAACTGTTATCAGCTCTAGAAAACTGATACCCAGCTCTCTTCCTAATGGCACGGGCATGCCTGATCTATTCTGCCTGTGGGTTGCAGAAGTGGTGAATCTTTTCCAGATTAAGAGACACTGATAGAGCACTTTCACGTAGATACTGACTAGGTCCTGCTGTGACTCCAATGAGAACGATTTTCAGAAGAACAGCCACCCATGCATAGACTGTCTACCTGATTACTGAGTACACTGATTACTGAGAGATCTGCAAATCTTGTGGGTACGTATAGAGTTTAGGGTACGCATATGCTGTCACAGATCTACATTGGCCAGGAAGACCTCAAAAGAAAGTTATAGTCTAGGCATGCGGTCACACTGAATAATTACCTCTCCACAAACAGGAAAGATCCTGTAACTACAGTTTCTTACAAAGAACTTGGACATTAAGAGTATGAGAAAGAGTAAGCTGAAACTTATCAAATGTTACCCTCAGGCCATGAAAGACCTAAAGAGTATTCTTCTCAGATTTGATCTACAGTGAAAGTTTGCACCGAGAGCTTTAAAGCTGCAAACTTTGATAGACTGTACCTGCTCAAAACTAAAAAATAGTAAATCATATGTATTAGGAGAGCAGGAAAAGGTGTAGGAAAACCAACCCATCTTCTTCAAACTCAAAAATTTTCTCCTACATCAAATGAAGTTACAGTGTAAATATTAAGCAAAGCTTCATCTAATATTCAAGAAGTAGATGCATCTGATTGGTTGCGTTGGTGTTCGGCACATAGAAGTCACAGAATTTTGAGGAAACTGATTTGCGAAGCTATGATACATATATTCAAGTGCATTTCTGTTCCCGGTTACCTTGGTAAGAAAAGTAGAGAATACGGGAAGAGTGTTGGAGTAACTTATAACCCTTGTCGACAAAGTAGTTTACAAAGTTAGAAGTGGTCCAAGTTCTAAAAATTAGCAGGAACAGAAAGAAATTTCTGTAGTACAACAGCATAAGCTGTTATATATGACTATGACAGAGGCATTACCTCATTAATTTTTTTCTGAAATTCTTCTATTTTTTCTTTTCTTTTTGCTAGTCCTTCATTCAGCATATCATGCTGAGACTCAATATTCACCAGTTCACTTTCCAGTTTTGATTTTTCCTGGATAGAAAGGAAAAAGATGGCAATTTTTCTTAATAGGACGGTCAACTTTCTATGAATTAAAAGACAGTTCTGTTCCAGATTAACTGTATTTTTCTGGTTAACAACATTAAATATTTTCTTCTCAAATGCCACTTACCCACTATTATCACAAATTTGCATGCAATGATTACAGTTTTAATGAGTAGAAAAGCAAATTACATTATAAGTATCCCTTAAAGTGCGTTTTGACTTAGACTTCTGAAGGTTACTAAAGGATAAACCAAGCTTACCAGAAATTCCAATTTAAAAAATAAAATAGGAAAAGCATCATGTAAATTAATTTCTATATATTTTATCAATTCCTGAGTCATAACTGCTGCATGTGTAACTTAAACCGAATTAAAAAAACCCCACTACATAAGGAAGTAGTATTTACTTCACTGGTAATTACAGCTTAGGTAAAAAAATACAGTTTTAAACATGAAAATTATAAAGGCTTAGTACTATACCGTGTAGAGATTAGCGAGATGTTTCTTTTTAATAAGCTCTAATTCACTCTGTGAATATTTAAGTCGTGTCTGAGTCCCATGGCACTGAGTATGCAACTGCTTCAAGTCAGTCTCCTTACGTTTGATCTTCATTAAGTCCTAGAAAAAGATTAGGATGGGAGAAAAAGCATTTTTAGAAAAAGGTGACTTATTTGGAAATTACTGATTTTTCAGATTCATGCACTACATAAAGCTAGCTTCATTGACACAGGCCCCATTTACGGTAATGCAGATAGCACTGGTCATATTCAATAGTCTTTTGGTAACAGATTTATTTCTCAAAAGAAAGCACATGCTTGCAAATTCCTAAGTTCCTACTCTATCCCTCCTCCAAAATAACTGGATGTAATGACAAAGTGTTTTACACCGACAGGCTTTGGTCCGTGCACATATTTTCATGCTGACAGAACGTATTATCTTTTTCACTACAAATCTTCAGCCACTTTGAACAACAGCTCTTTTTCCTTGAAGGAACTTATATCAACTGTGTTGTCCCGGCTCTCCACCTCTGTGATGTGTGAATCAACCAACCAGCTTAGGACAGAGACTCACAGTGATTATTATTAACTAGAAGAAGATAAACAGCTTTTATGTCCTATCTTCATCCTCTAGAAGTTTTGAAAAATAACCTTCCCATAGCTGAATTAAGTTAGATACAACTTTTACTCCTTTATACCTTTTGCAGTTAAGTGCTTTTTAAGAGACCTACCTTTAACTCATTAATCAAGCTATCTCTTCTTTCTTTCATTTTATTCATTTCTTTGTCATCCCAACATCTAGCCTTAAATCTTAAATCACTTGATCCTCCAGAAATCACTCCAGATTTCAAAAATAAAGTTCCATCAAGAGCCACTGTCTGGAAGAAAAAAAGTGAATTAAAAACAAATAAATAAATCTGAACACAAAGCAGCCAAAATATCCCATGAACTACTACAGCAAGATATGGCAGTTAAACAAGCGACAACCACATTTTAGTTGGACTCCAACTTTTCTTCCCTGTTCCAAACCTGCTAAAATGAGATACACGAAGCCACAAAAAGTGTCTGTTGTTTCTTGGCACTAGTCACATTTTGGTATTATTGCAAATGATCAGAAGAGGAAATGAAATTGTACGATTTCCTTGTATTTAGGAAATTACTATGAGACATTTGTGTATACACTGGCTTGGTAGGTTGCATCTGGCTCAGTAGAGCAAACCAAGCAATGTGACAATGGAGTGAAGGAAAACAGCTCGTTTGCAAATGGAAAGAGTAAATTTTAGTAAAGGATGTGAGTATTTTTGTGACTTAACTGGATTCCAAGTAAGCATGATTTCACACTCACCTTCAACTTAAAGCTGCTTTAATCAAGATCTTAAAAGGTTTAGTAAGTGCATATAAGGGTGCTACAGACTGTGACAGCAACAGAAATATGGTAAGAAGAGACAGAGCAGCTTCCAGTCCTCAACAGAGTCTACATCTACAACTAAGATTCTGTCAGATATTTAAAAGATTTTTTGAAAGTAATTCTTTGTAGAAAAGCTAGCAAAATAAAGTTTGTATTTTTAAATCAGTCAGTTTTAAGAACAGGATTATCCTTCCTTTCTCCTCTTCATCAACAGGACCATACCAAGAAACATATCTGGACACTAACCATCCTCCAATTTGCCTCCTTTTCCTAGGAAATCACTTAAACCATAGAGGAAAATACAACCACGTGAAATATCTGGGGGTTTATTTGTGCGGGAATAGACTAAACAGCGTAGTATTCTTCTGTGTTTACCTCCAATACTTTGTAGTATGTTTATAGAAGAATTATGTAAATGGTATCAAACACTTAACTGCAAATGAAAAACATATGCAACAAAATTCATCTTCTTACTTTCAACCTCACTGGTCCATCAAATGCTATTTGTTTTGCTTCTTTAACTGTTTCACAGACCAAGCCATTCCCACTCACAAACTGAATTACTTTTTTCAGTGGAGCAAATGGAGTTTGTACAACGTCCACCATCATTTTAGCTCCTTTTATCTCTCTTAACTTTTCGTTGATTGGTTTAACCTGTAAAGCAAATAAGCGGTGTTTAGAATCCATGTTGTAATAGCAAAGTATGTCCAAATCTGTCTGGGGACAGGACATACAAATTAACAGCCAGAAACAGATCTCATTTTCATAGTCTATATATACTATAGTCCTTAAATCTGTATAACCTATTTCACTGTGCATGAAATACAAATACAGTAATGCACGGGGGAATAAACAAGATGAGTTAAAGATCTGTGTGCAATTGCAGGGCTACAATCTCCTTGGGATCATGGAGACATGGTGGGATGGCTCCCACAACTGGAGTGCTGCAGCGGAGGGATAGAGGCTCTTCAAGAAAGACAGGCTGGGAAGATGAGGAGGTGGAGTTGCCCTATATGTGAAAGAACAGCTGGAATGCACAGAGCTCTGCCTGGAGAAGGATGATGAGGCAATTGAGAGCTCATGGATAAGGACTAGAAGAAAGAACAGCTGAATGTAACATTGTAGTGGGTGTCCACCACAGGCTGCCTGACCAGGAAGAACAAGTGGATGAGGCCTTCTACAGAGAGCTACAAGCAGCATCGCATTCACAGGCCGTGGTCCTCATAGGAGACTTGAGCCATCCCGATATCTGTTACAGGGGCAACGCAGTGGGGTGTAAACAATCCAGGCGGTTCCTGGAAAGCATCAACAACTTCCTCACCCAAGTGATAGAGAACCAGTGAGAAGAGGTGCTCTGCTAGACCTCATACTCACCATCAAGGAGAAGCTTGCTGGGGATGGTAAGGTCAACGGCAGCCCTAGCTGCAGTGAGCATGAGATAGGAGAGTTCAGAATCGTGAGAGGAGGGAGCAGGGCAAAAGGCAAGCTCGCAACCCTGGACTTCAGGAGAACAGACTTTGGCCTCTTCAAACATCTGCTTGGTAGAGTCCCATGGGATAAGGCCCCAGAACAAAGAGGGGGCCAAGAATGCTGGTTAATATTCAAAGACCACCCCCTCCAACCTTAAGAGCTATCATCCCAATGAGCAGGAAGTCAGGCAAAAGTGCCAGGAGGCTTGCATGGATAAAAGAAAAGGAGCTCCTGGCAAAACTCAAACACAAAAAGGAAGTATACAGATGGTAGAAGCAGGGACAGGTAACCTGGGAGGAATACAGAGGCACTGTCCAAGCACAACAATATGCAGTTAGGAAAGCCAAAGCCTAATTGGAATTGAATCTGGCAAGGGATGGTGAAGAAATGGCTTCTATAACTATAAAGGCGATGAAAGGAAGGCTAAGGAAAACACGGGTCTGCTGCTGAATGAGCCGGGGGACCTGCTGACATAGGATATGGAAGAGACTGAGGTACCAAATTCCTTCTTCACCTCCGTCTTTACTAGCAAGACTGGTCTGCGGGAATCCCAGGTTCCAGAGACCAGGGGGAAAGTCTAAAACAAGGAAGACATCCCCCTTGATGGAAGGGGATCAGGTCTGGGAACGCTTCAGCAAACCGGACATACATAAATACAAGGGCCCCGATATGATGCAGCCAGCAGTGCCGAAGGAGCTGGCTGATGTCATTGCAAGGCCACTCTCAATAATCTCTAAATGATCACGGCAACCAAAAGAGGTGCCTAAGGACTGGAGAAAAACAAGCGTCACTCCTGTGTTCAAAAGGGGGCAATAAAGAGGATCCAGGGAACCACTGGACAGTCAGCCTCACCCTGATATCTGGAAAAGTGATGGAGCAACTAATCCTAGAAACTATTTCCAGGCACATGAACAACAAGAAAGTCTTGGAGTAGTCAGCATGGATTCACCAAGTTGGTCATGACTGAACAACGTGATAGCCTTCTACAATGAAATACTGGCCTGTTAGACAAGGGGAGAGCAGTGGATACTGTCTATCTAGACTTCAGTAAGTCTTTCAACACTGTTTCTCATAAGGTCCTCACAGAGAAGCTGATGAAACATCAGTCAGATGGACAGACAGTGAGGTAGACTGAAAACTGGGTGAACAGACAGGCCCACAGGGTGGTGACTGGTGGCACAAAGTCCAGTTGGAGGCCAGTAACTAGCCATGTCAACACTGGGACCAATCCTGTTTAACATCTTCCTTAATTATCTGGATGATGGGGCAGAGTGTACCCTCAGCAAGTTTGCTGATGACACCAAACTGGGAGGAATGGCTGATATGCCAGATGGTCAAGCTGCCATCCAGAGGGACCTGGGCAGACTGGAAAAGTGGGCCGACAGGAATCCCATGAAGTTCAACTCGTAAGTGCTTTGCCTTAACACTTAAGCCTATTTTAGTTAAGCTTAAACGAGCCAAGATTTACAAGTGTATTAACTTGCTGATGACAAGAAAAAGAAAAATGTACTTACATCAAGGTAATCCAAAGCAAGAAAAGTTTCAGGTTCAGCTCTTTCTTGTTTTAGGAACCGAATGCAATCTCTTGCTGTTTTTTCAGTGGCAACAACAATAGCGGTCATGTATTTGCTGAATACCTTGGTAACAGCAAGCTGGTATTTTTTATGAATAGGATGACACAAGTCAAGCAGTCTTCCAAACTGAAGATAGAAATATAGAGAAATAGTAATATGTTATTTAGATATCGAATAATATTTCTGCATACAAGATGCTGAAGGAGTAAGATGGGAATGTGTTACCTATCTACCAGCTGCACTCTTACAATGGCTGCATATCAGAAAAAACCCAGAAACTGTAGCAGTCATCAATCCAAATAGCAAAGTATGCCTCCAAAATCTGAAGGGATTTAATTTTGTCCCTGAGGTTACAGTTACATATCTCAATGTTTTACTCACAGTCTCTAGCATACACTTCTAGAAGTATGACAACAGCAATGTTAGCTAAGCACCTTTTTTGGAGAGAAAGAAAGAATCTAACTCACAATAAGATCTTTGAATGGCAATAAGGTCTTAAATAAATAGAACTGTTAGCTGGAAAATGGTAGCAAGAAAGACAGTATTCCAGTTTCAACACAAAAAGGAAGTATCTGCTTACTTTAGTAGCACAAAAAGAAGAAAAACTGCTCTTCTTGTACTGCATAGTCCAAATAATCAAGCCTGTTTTGCTATATATTGAAATAACACCTCCACAAATAAAACTAATCAGTTCTTTGCTGTACATGCTCCCTAAAGGTACCTTTTGTTCCATTTCTGTAATTGTAGGTATAGATGACCTTTCCCTGAACGATTAAAGCTACTAATGCACTTTCTGAACATTATAACCTGTACATTTATGCAAGATCAATTTTTCTGCTTGTTGACATACAGCTACTGGTCTCCTCTTGCGTATCTACAGTTTTAGCCTTCTCAAATTTAAACAAATGAGAACAGGAAGACAAGTGGTAAGAGTTGTATATGATAGGTCACCCACAGTATTATCTCATGAATGACGTAATTGAGATAATTACCAGTAGATCAAATCACAGCCTACTATGACCTACTTTCCTTCCTTTCTCTTGCCAAACGTTCTCCCTTTTCTGAAAGATAGCAGAAGCAAGGCTAACACCCAGCACCAAAAAGGTCTTTGTTTAGTTCCCTGTTTTTCTCACACAGTGTAACCTACTTAATGTTTCTATCTGCAGCTCAGACATGTAATGTTTCAGACACGCAAAGCTATACAGAGGATCTATATACATTCAGTTCAGACACACACATTTAAGTCCAGATGGAATGCCAAATTTCAGTGAAAACAAATATTGAAAGCCCAACTGAATCTGTAACGCCAGTAATCTTGCCAATTAAAACTACCAGTGTAGGAATGTCATTTTGAAAACTACTCTAAGAAGTGTAATCAGCTGCAAAATGTACTTTGTTGCAAATTCATGAAAATGCACGTGTCACTCATACAGCAGCAATCACACTGCTGCACGGCTATTTCAGTAACTGGAATGTTCACCAACCACTACAAGAATGTTTTAACAGAAGAACAGAAGCTTTAAAATGGATATAAGAACTAACCATTTAGAAACAGTATGCCATTTTTTGCCTATGAAATCAAAAGGACTTGCACCAAGGTTTCCTCCAGTTCAGCCTGAGTACTTTGCAGACTACCAGAAGATGAAACATGTCATGATCCTTCCAATCTGAGACTTTAACTTGGATTGTGTTCAGTAATATGGAACTAGTACACCAGAGTGTAAGGAGAAGCTCAGAAGCAACTCTGATGCCTCGCGTGCTGGTGTTGAAGCAATGTCATTAAGACTCTCTGTGATAGGATAATGTAATCAATTTGACTTATCTAGTTTTTATTTGTTAGAAGCCATCACATCTGTAAGTACTCTTAAACTTGCAGCTCCTGAAGGAAAATGACAGAGAACGTTCTGAACTCCAGCTCTCCCCTAAGCCAGCAAGGTATCGCCAGTCTGATCCAGTTCTTTTCAAATAGGGATACAATGCAAAGTGTGAGCAAAAAAGAGATATATCAAACATGTTTTTGACTTTTTGGAACATCTTGTTAACATGGATAAAAAAATTCTGAAGAACAGCTGAAAAACAAGTTTCTTAATCTCTTGAGAAAACAACAGGATCAGACTTCCCTGATTCTGAGGAGGTTCTGCAAAAGATGAAGCAGCAAAGAACAACCGAAAACATTTGTTTTTTAAAAAATGTTCTTATGGCAGCACATGGAAGCAGAGATATATCATCTTCTAATAATTTAAAAAAAGAAAAAAAAAAAGAGAAGATTCCCAGCTTGTACATCTCAATTGACTGTGTATATCAAAAAGGACTGCTTACACTGAGACATCCTCAGAGACCAACTATTCAATTGATTAGATTTATCAAAAAGTTCTTATTTGGAATGACTTACAATGTTGAAGTAAACATTTTTAAGTAAATATGCCTCAGAAACCAATCAATGTCTGCTGACAATTCAGAATCAATACACAGAACACTTAATGGCATTATTGATGAGTACTTTAAGTACTGATAAGCAAAGACAGACCATTTGGTAACATAAAAAATGTCATGCATCTAAGAAAAATTGTCCTTTGGAAGAAGTATTCATCCTGGAACAAATGGTCTCACAGCTGAGCTTCCCATTCATTTAAAATAAGTAAGTAAAAAATATGTTTGAGGACAGAAGAAAACAAAACCAAAAAGACAAAGTAAATAAATCAAACCACCACAAAATCAAACGAGATCAAAATTATTCTTTGATGTAAGTAGTGATCTATTTGTGAAAACCATGAAAAAATGACAGTATATGCTACTATTCTTTCAGTAACACTATTTCACCAAGCACACCCAAGCAAGCATACAATTCAAAATAATATTCAAGACAGTCCAATTTACTCTAGTTGCTTACTCAGTCTAAGACAGAGCTCTTAAATCTTAATTCTAAAATCAGGCATTTAAATGAGGCCATTCAATTACCACAGAATCTGGATATAGTCTTTTGAGACTTTCCAGTATCTCTGCTCTCATTTGCTGACGCCTTCCTTCATGGTAATCAATTTTGGCATTCTGAAGTTCACCAACTATTTTGTTCAATTCTTCGTTCACTTCAGCTATTCGTATTGTTGAATTTTCGATTTCCTTAGTTAGCACTTCCTCTTGCTGTTTTTTCTCTGCTAAAGACTCTCTTTGAATGGAAGCAAAAATAGGATAGCAATTTACTCTTTCGTTTATACAAGCTTTTAGCTTATAAAATTAGTCATTCTGTGGTCACAGACTATGATAATCATTAAAGATTTTAGGTATCTATGAGAAGATATTTCTTATACATGTTGCATTCTATAGTATAAGCTATTTTTAAGGTTTCAAAATTGAGTTCAAGTGAGAATTTTTACCTGTGCAATACGCAACCATACTCTTTTATCCTCCATCAAGAGAAGGTCTGATATTGTAAACCTAAGAAGGACTGAGAATTCTTATGTAAAATTACAACTCACTTTATGCACTTACCAAAGTCACTAAGGCTCTACCACACTCTACTACAACGACTTAATTAAAATAATTTTGCATCACACCAATCTAAGTGGGTCTGCTGTTCCCTGTCCGTGGTGAAACTTTATTCAGTATGCAGACAGCATTAAGCCAAAGCACGCATTACAGATGCGCAGAAAAGATACAGATACAGAAAAGGTAGGTTGGGAAAAAAAATCTCTGGAGATCACCAACTCTGACCTCCTGAACAAAACACAGGCAAACGTCAAAGTTATTTCAGGTTGCTCAATGAAGGGCTTATATACCTTATTTCACAAAGAGTAAAAATCAGGTAGAAAGCAAGACTCAGGAAGCAAGAAATGAACTGTGCTCCTAATACTCAATATAAATATTAATTGCTTCCTAGAGAAGCACAACTACAGAACTTGTTCTCTCACCCAGAATTTGTAGACTAATAGATCCATACCCTACCTGTAGTAACAATTTGCACACCTACAAGAAATCAGAAGCAATTATGACATTGTTTCAAACAAAATATGGACGAGTCATCATATTTCCTACTTTATTTTGACAGCTGAAGTAACTGAAATATTAATTAGAATTAGTATGAATTCTAATTCTTATTAAAATTTGAAATGAAAAATAATTAGAAACCTGCTACATTAATTTGAAAATACATAATACATAAGAAATATAATCAGGTTTTAATTTTTTTTAAACATACGTGCATATCTTAACATATTCTTCCAACTTCTCTATTCGTTTTTTATGCTCTTCTATCCGTTCCACAGTCTGTTTTATGCTTTCCTATGCAATTGCAAATAGAATGTGTTAAAAACAAACCAGAGGAAAATGACAGTTTTATAGCAAGATACAAAGCTCTTAATTCAGAACAAGTACCGAGACAGATCTTTTCTGCCTTGTTGGTATCTCATGCTGAAGTAATAGCATCTCTTTTTCAACAGTAGATGCTGAATTGTACCATGAATAATAAAGAAAAATTATTTTATTAAGGCCGTTATTGGATTTTTCATGTTTGGCTATAGTTCAGAGAAAGGCTCTTCAGCGTAAGAATCATGTCACCATCAAATAAAACAACTTTAAACACAGTGTTAGTAAATTATAGGTGCTAAAAAATAAAAACATGCTTTTCTTGGCCCGAGATTAAAAGAAGTTTTTTCCTAAGGATGGAGAAGTTGACATAGAGGTTCAAACCTGACACAAAAGCAGTGTACTAAAAAACAAACTAACAGTGAAACAAGTATTTTAAATGACTCAAATTGAATAAAAATACATTAACTAAAGCAAATGAAAATACAGTTGTTACGTACACATCTTATTAAACCTTAATTTAACTTCTGAACTGCTTGTGACCTTTTGACCAGCTCTAGTGATGGAGAGTCGACAATCTCTTTGTACACCCGCTTCAATGTTTGACAATCCTTGAGATGAAATAGCTTACCTAATAGCTATTTGGAATTTCCTGTGTTCTAAGTTGTGCCTGTTGTCTCCAATCCTATCACTCTGCACTTTTAGAAAGAGCGTGGCTCTATCTTATTCATCCCCTCCCATTAGGTAACTGCAGACAGCAATAAGGTCTCCCCTTCACCTCTCCTTCTCCAGGTGAACAGATCCAGTTCTCTCAGCCTCTCTTCATAAGCCAGGTGCTCCAGCCCCAGCCAGCTTGGTGGCTCTCTGCTGGACTCACTGCGGTATGCCAATATCCTTTTTTATATTTATCAGCCCAGAACTAGACAGAGCATGCCAGCTGCAGTGACAAACACGCTGAATTGTGAGGAGTGATCACCAAATGTCAGTAGTACAGGTAAGTAATGCCAACTTTGAATGGTCAGACATGCATTTTATGAATTCCCACGTATCCCTGTATTCCCTCTCAACAATACAATGGGACTTGCAGAGTTTTAGAAGCACAAGCAATACAATTTATTTCACTTCTAGATACTAACTAGGTTTTCCTGGTAACTAGGACTTCAAAGGAAAAAGTAGTACTGTATCAAGAGCAAATGGATATACAAGTATTAACTTAGATAACACAGCAAGGATGGTTCTACATCCTCATATGCATTAAAATATAGGTTTTTCCACACAAGCAAGTTTATATGTACAAGAATGAGATGTTAGGAACTCTAAAACTGGTAATGTCTCATCTGATGGATTTTTCAGTTTTCTCAACATAAAAAGTCCCCTCCAAACTTTGACTCCATAACTAAATGGTGAAGAAATGCATGCTGCCTTTCTAACTTCTTAGTAGGTGACAAAACTGCAAGGTTAGCAGTTTGGAAAAAAAAAAAAGGTAAAAAACACAAAACACCTAATAGAGCAAGGTTTATAGAAAAAGACAGATCATCAGCTAAGCTTCACTCCTTTCTACTTCCATCAGAAGCATCATGCCAAGTTGAACTACAAGTTGCGAAATAATTTTTCTAAAAGAGAGCATCAGGCATGGTGACCAAGTCATAGTGAAAAATGTAGTTATTTTATTATTACATGTTTGGATCTGCAATGATAAAAGAAATCAGAAACAAAATGACAGCAACAATCTGTATTCACACCAAATACCCTGCCTACGAAGTGCAATAGAAGAGTGGACACCAAGGAGATTTTTCCAACTGCAACACACCAATACACACAACTGACCTTAAAAACATCTCAGCAAAAAGGCAGCTGTGGTCAAAATGAACCTTGAAGGGGTGCGAGTATCATACAGATAGACAACAGCAGTAAGACATCTCAGGAAGAAGCACTACACTTATAAAGACAGGAACTGATTACCGTGCAGCATACTTTCTGAGTAACCATAAAATATTAGAGCCAAAGGTTTCAAAATCAAATCTTCAGTGTGGCCCCACGCAACCATTATCTGAACAAATTTAGAAGCCATTTTGCTAAATGTGTTGCAATATGAAAACTGAAATAACACTTGCAATGTATCTCCTTTGCTGATGATTTGTTTATGTCAAAGCACTAAACACATTTATATAGACATTTATACCAGAGGGAGGGGTAGAGAAACATTTTTCTCCTTAAAAACAATTCTAGCTTCATACAAATACCTCAACTTCTTTTTTCTTCCTCCAATTAAGTTTCAGCCTTTCTTGATCTGCTTTTTCTTCCCAACGAAGTTTTTCTAGCTGCTGGGTTAGTGTAGCTACTTTCTTTCTTGCTATTTCCTTTAGCTCTTTATAGCGCTCCAACTGGATAAATCGCATAAAAAAAATACATTATTCAGTCCACTGAATGTGGGAAGACTCATGTTGTTACAGCCTCAATTAGTAATTGCTACTTCATCATAATTAAGATTATGAAAACCACCCAATTTTCCAGAACCCTTCTAGCTACTAATTGCATTATCAGAAGTTATATTTTACTAGAGAAAGATTCAACCCAAAGCTTACACTTAAGAGGTCTAAAAAAAAGACTGTAGGCAAGAACTACTAATGACTTATTTGTCAGGAAAGTTTATAAAGTTTACAGTACTTCACAGTTAAGGTAACAGCAAGTTTTTCCACAGTCCAAAATTAGTGCAAGTTTTGGTATTTAAAATTGCAGCATTCTCATGTCTTCTTGATTTTACAGCATTCTAAACAATCCTGCAAAGTTACGACTAACTGACCAAATGCTTCTAAAGTGCAGAGTAGGAAGAATCACAAACTAAAAGAACAACCCTGCAAGCTCTCCATGAATTGATCAGAAACTACTTTAAGGAAGAGAGAGAAGAAAAGAAGCTAACAGTTTTAAAAGTGTTTCTGGTCACATGGTTGCAATGATAGCTTTTTCAAATGTGAATTTACTATAGAGTGATGCAGTCCTTTTCTTCTAAAACAATTTAAAATAGCTCACAAGTGAGCTACCTCAATTTTAGATTCTGACCCACAGTAGACGGTATGTATGCTACCAAGTCTTGTTTGCATTTTTGCTGCCTTCTTGTTTTTTCCTAATTGAAGACAGTATTTCTGTACCTCAGCTGACACAGCAAAGATATCATTAGAAATTCCAGGTTATTGGTGAAACAATGGTTTCTCTGTCATCAGCGGGGTTTTTTGGACTGCGCTAGTAAACAGTACTTCTTGGCTTCCCAATTCACCTGACTTTCTCTCAGCTCAATACGTGCTTCTCTCCGCAATATCTCCTCTTCAGTTTTCTTCTCAAATGCTCTCCACGCCTTCTCAATATCATTCAATTCTATCTCTAGTTCTTTTATGTTCTGCTTTTCCTTATCACAGGATTTCTCTTTGTCCCTTAGAGATTTTTTAGACATTTCTACTTTCTTGATTTGGTAGGAAGTGTTTTCCTTTGCTTTTATATAGAGGGGTCTCTGCTGAATCAGTGATGCTTCCAGAGTCCTAAAAAAGAAAACCCCAAAAAACCAACAACCAACCAACCAAACCCAAAACAAACAAAAAACTCACCCAACAAGCAACCACAAAACGCATCCAAAACAACAAAACCACACCAAAAGAGAAAGAAAAAAGAAAAGGAACAACCCCCTCCCAACCACACATGCAAGCAAATAATCAGCTATCGACTGCAAGGTTGCATACCCACAGGTGATTTCAGCTCCCCCCCCCCACTATTCACTGAAAACAGGAATGTAAGAAGTAAAGCACAACCTTTTAAAAAATTTAACAGAAAACAGGTATTTATATAATGAAATTACTGACAACTTAGGCACGGTGGTGGAGGTGGAATCAATGTATTACTTTAGTAAACTGCTACAAACTGACTTCCATAGTGTTGAGGTTATCACCCAACTGCTTTAAGAGGAAATGCATGCCTGCCAAGCAATTCCCAGTGCAGGCTATGCTTTAACTCAACTATTGGACAATCTGATTGTAAAACCTACTTCATTTCTCTTTCCATGTGCTGTTGATCTCTGTGCAGTACACCAAGCACTTTTTTCTTGGCTCTAAATTCATCTTCTGCTGTAGAAAGAGACTCTTTCTTGATACTAGCCTCCATATTCTTTTCATCCAAGCTATTTTTCAAAAAAGTAATGTTTTTTTCATTGTGATAAATCCGGAAAAGCTTCAGCTGTATCCTTTCTTCATCCAGATCCTTGAGAAGCATCTGGTAATGCTCTGCCTACCAACATTAAAATTTTATTTATGGTTTATAAAAAGGATTTTTAATCACTAGCAATCTAATTTCAAGTCCGAAGTGATGTAAGATGATGTACCAGTAGCCATAATTCCAGTTATGCACACTAATTGTAAAACTTAGATATGTAAATTAACAATTATAATGGCAATTCTACTTTCATTTATTTAGATTATATGTATTCCTCTATCTTTTTACATTATACTAAATTATTATATGTTATACCATACCGAAACACATACTAGGTGAAAAACAACAGAAGCTGGCTTGGGTTTTTTTTTTAAGAAAACCTGTATTTAAGTTCATAAAATACGCAAAAGATATTAACATGCAAAGACGGAACTTTGAGTTACCTCCTCTTTCTCCATCTTTGCTTGTTTGCGTTCTGCTGCAACACTTTTTTTCTTGTTATAATTAAACTGAGCATCCTCTTCTGCTTGGCGCATTTTTTTCTTTTTTTGTTCATAGTCTTCAGCATATTCCCATGAATTACTGATTTGTTCAAAAAGTTGAGTTCTATCCTTTGGCTTCTTCAGTGCAATTGATTCTACTGTGCCCTAAAACAAAATTGCAAAAAGAAATAATAACGCAGCACTGTAGATCATTACGTTGTCTAATGATGAATTTTTTCTCTACGAGCATGTAGTACAGATTTATCTCCTGATACAGATATGGTTAACAGAGTTGGATGGAAATACTTGTAGATTCAAACCCAATGAAAAGCTTAGTACCAAAAGAATTATCACCTAGCCACCTCACCTAATTAAATCACATCACTAAAAATTTTAGAATGTCAGATAAGGCTTATGAAAAACACCTTCAAAGTAAATCAACCTGCACAAATCAGTGAGCAGTATCAGAATGACAAATCTTGCTAGCCTCTTTAAAGGAGCCAAAACTCATTTTCAATGAAAAATAAACTAACACTCCCCCCCCATATTATTTCAAAAGCAAAACAGCTGAAATCAATGCACCAGAAGATAGATAAGTCCCAAAGTTAATGGGTGCACAGTTTTTGTCCATGTGTTAGCTGCTCAAATCTCCACTGATCTGAAGGAATTACCATTTTCAGTAAAGTGTAGGAAATAAGCTTTGTGATTTTATCATAGTTGTATAGTGGGTAAATGCCCTTATTGTAGAAACTATTATCACAATAAGAATCCACATATACAGTTTCTATAAGAGGGGGAAAAAAACAGTTCTTTCTTGGGAATTTTCCTCAGCAACTGTGAGGAAGACAATCCTGTGGATTATATTCATCATAAGTACATGACATTTCAGACCTGTATCGTTAAATACTTGTGACCTAATAACCCAGTAGGATTTTCAATCCCTCAATTTTTACAAAAAATCCTATACATTTTTATGGATCTTGACTAATAGGAGTGTTTTAAGATGAAATTATCTTTTCAAACTTATCATACTCCTAGAATTTAATACACTAAACATTTATAAATAGAGACTCACATTGTCTTATATACTCCGAATAACACAAGTACTCAATTTCTTCCAGATTAGCTTCTTTCTTAACTGTGCACTCATGTACACACAAAACCCATTATTTCCATTGTGCAGTCTTGTAATTCTTGGCTGAGGTCAGGAAAAAACGTATTGGTTTGAAATTAGCTAAGAGTGCCACCTTTTCTGTCAAATACGTAACTGTGTATTCCCACGAAATAATCTCAGAGGCTTTTCTTTTCCTTATGAAGTACCTTAAATGCTCACCTGAAAAACAAGACAGTTCCTAGCTTTGACAAGTATGCCTATTTTTTCAAGCTCAGATACGTAAGTAGATCGGCTGACCAATTTATCATTGAAAAAAAATTCAGTACAACTACCTAGAGCAGGAAAGAAGAAAAAAAAAAAAAATTACTATAAAACGGCTAAAACACAAAATCCATAGGCAAATAACAAAACTTGTGGAACAATTTACCTGAGCAATTTCCCCAAAGAAGAAAATATATTTCAATTATTCCCTTAGTCATTTCAATAATTTCATTTTTCTGTATGAAAATTCTAGTTGCATACTTAAAAAAGGTATTGACAGATGCTTAAGTGCTCGTGCCTGCAGCAAGGTGTCAGACTCCATTTTATAGAGCCTACACCACCTACATATTCCAAGTGAAAATCTACAGATCAAAGTATGAAGCAAAGAACATATATTCATCACTTGTTTAATTTTTAACTTTGCCCCAGTATGTTTTTTTCAATTATAACACTTGGCTGTCAAAATGCGACTGAAGAACTGTAAGAAGTATTGCAATACTCATGGGCTTACTCCGCCCAAACACAAAAGAATATTAGACACCTGGAATTCGAAGTGAATATTATTGGTCTCCGTTTTTATACATCAGACAATGGATCTTACATGCAACAGAATCTAGTACCTACCACGGATAACTCTTGAAAATGTTTTTTCTTCCCCATCTTCTTCGCAATATACCATCTTCACACTAGCTGTAGAAGAAACTGGTTTTCCAACATGTGCTCCATGAATAAGTTCTCTAACACTTTTAACTCGCAAATTAGATGCCTTTTCACACATCGCAAAACTAACAGCATCCATTATGTTAGATTTTCCTTCAAAAAATAAAAATTAAAAAAATTGCTTTGACATGGCAGAAATGAAAGTAGGCATTTGATTAACAATTAACTAAAAAACATACGCATAAATGCAACAGTCTTTATTAATTCTACTTCTAATTCTATATTTCATTGAGGAAAAAATATTGCACGTAATAAACACGTTTCTAAGATGTAACACACTGGCAGCAGATAAGCCTGTTTGTAATAAAAATCATCACAGAACTGATTTGTTCTTTGTTCAGCCTTGTTGAACATTTTTATATATATATATATATTTTTTTTTTTTTTTTTAACACAGGCATTTCTAAAGGTCCCTACTTAAACTGAGCGAGCAACATCATAATCCTTACTTGGCAGTTTCCTTTACACAATGCAGTCACTGAGGTTTGCTGCATAACCACTCTATTATATAACTAGAATTCCAGTGTTCTAAAGAACACAAGTATTTTCCCAGATCCATTCATCACAGCAAAGTTCTCTGATCATACTCCTTAGACAAAAATTCTCTTCACTGAATCCTCTTTTTGCTTTTCCTGTTTAGTCTTAAGCATTTCTGTTGACAGCTCAATTACTTTCTGCTTTCAACCTTGTTACTTTGGCAATATTTTGACTTATTTTACAAAGTATCAGAAAAGAAAGAATACTAGGGGGAAAATAGATGAATAAAAAACTCAATTCAGACATTACACAACATTAACAATTTTTCTTCCTGGATTCATCTATAAAATGTGTTCAGATTTAACTGGAAGAGTACCTGGAAAAAGTATGCGTAATTTTGAGACTTTCCAATATGGAACACTGAAGACAGGATGACAAAGAATATGATAACAAAGCTAAGCAAATTATTTACATTCACAGAACTCACTTCAATTAGATAAGAAAAGAAACAACACGATCTAAAAATCTAAATCACGAACTTAATCATTAGCAGACTGGGAAAACTAAGACCAAATGCTAAACCCATCCTTGTGGCTCTTTGTTAGGACACCCCTCACCTCCTATCGTATTGTTCTCTGGAATATAAAAGATAAAATCCCATTTGTTGAATGGAACTTTCAAAAGAAGTGAATCAAATTTTAAAAAGTTCCAGCACCCACAGTAGAACAATGTGGAGTCCATTCTACAAACGAAGGCTCTTGCACGCTACATTACAAAGGTGTTACCATCCTGCAAAGCTACTCTTTCCCAGAGGCATTTACTCACATGGCAAATATCACAGACTCAAACCAAGAAGGAGCTTTCCATTACCACAGTTTACAACCCAGAATATTAAAATAAAACCATCTTTATGTGACCTTAGTAAGCTGAACTACGAACTGGAGTGGCACAGGCAAGGTGTGCTATTTGCAAACCACTCATTCTACAATGGCTGGAAAGAACAGAGAAGACAACTAGAAATGGAAATTCCTTCAGCCACCCTGCCTCTGTCCTTCCATGCTGGAAAAATCTATACTTTCAGTTAAAGAAGCAATGGTAGATTAGGAGCCTTCAAAACTTTGCCTGTGCTGCCACTCCCTCAGGTGCATATGAAGAGACTTTAAACAGGCCCGTAACTCTTTAATTCTCCTCCTCAAAGCCCTGCAACTCTACTCCTCCGTGGCCAGGCTATCACCACCACCACCTATGCTGTGCAGCCATGCTGGCCTTATTCTTGGGCCTGCACTCATGTAGCTATTACTTCCTCCTTGGCAGGCCCAGCGTGTTCACAGAAAAGACCCAGCAAAGACCCCACAATAGAAACCTAAATCCTGATGAGGAAGCAGGGCCACGTGCCGCCTGCTGACCCCTTCTCTCGCCCCCCAGCCTGCTACCTGAGCCGTTGGGCCCGATGATGCAGTTGAACCTCATGAAGGGGCCAATAAGCTGCTGCCCCCGCCACGACTTGAAGTCCTTCACCACCAGCAGCTTCAGGTAACCCATCCCTGCAGCGCCGGGCGAGGAAGCACTGAGGCCGGTAGCCTGTAAACGACCCCCACTAAGATTTAAATAATCAACGAATGTATTTTACTAGTTTATCTTCTGGGGGAGGGGAATACCCCCTCCGCCTGCCCTCGGCCCCCAACCCGGCCTCTCGCCTCAGCAGACAGTGACGCCCGCAATGGCCGCCCGCCTCGCGCTCCCAGCCACGCGGCCCGGCCACGTTGGGCGCGCGGAGGGGGCGGGGCTCCCGTTGCCACGGCGACCTCATGTGTTTGCTCCGGCGGCGGGCCGCTCTGCCCGGTCGCCCTCCTCGGCGCCATGAGCAGCTCGGGGCTGCAGCAGGAGCTGCGGGAGGAGGCCGCCGCCCTGGAGCGGCGGCGGCAGCGGGAGCTGCAGCGGCAGAGCCGCATCTTCAACGCGCGAGTCCGGACCATCGGGGTGAGGGCGCGGCCCAAGCCCCCGGCGCGGCGGGGGAAGGGATGGCGCCACCCCCTCTCCACCCTGCTCCGATACGTCGTCCTGAGGAGACCGGTCTAAAGCGGGGGGGGACCCCTGGGGCAGGCAGGGATAGGGGGGTGATGTAGTCGCCCCAACGGTTGCGGGGAGCGCGCGCTCCCTCAGCGCCTCCTAAGCGCCTGCGAGCACGCTCGGTCCCGGGTAAGAGCGGGAAACGGGAGAAAAAGCCCTGGTGGGTCTTCTAGGGGGCTGATGAGGCGCTTTGAAAAAGTTGTGCTGATGAAAGCGAGTTGAGATTCTCCGGGTATCGTCAACACTTATTTTTGGCAGCTGTCACTGGAGTTTGTGTGTGTGAGAGAGCGCGAGGGGGACTTGTGTCTCGCTGCTGTAGGGTTCAAAGGCAAGATTTCATTTTTCCTTAATAGGAAAGAAAGATCAAGCGCTGTGTTTCAGCGTCTGTGTAGGAGTTATTAATGTAGCATGCATGTAGTGTGGCCAGCAGGACTAGGGAAGTGATTGTCCCCCTGTACTTGGCACTGGTGTGGTTGCATCTCGAGTATTGTGTTCAGTTTTGGGCCCCTCACTACAGGAAGGACTTTCAGGTACTGGAGCATCTCCGAAGAAGAATAGTTAAGCTGGTGAGGGGTCTAGAGAACAAGTCTTATGAGGAGCAGCTGAGGCAATTGGGGTTCTTTAGCCTGGAGAGGAGGCTGAGGGGAGACCTTATTGCTCTCTACAACTACCTGAAAGGAGGTTGTAGTGAGGTGGGGGTCGGTCTCTTCTCCCAAGTAACAGGCAATAGGACAAGAGGAAATGGCCTCAAGTTGCACCAGGGGAGGTTTAGAGTGGATGTAAGGAAAAGTTTCTTCACAGAAAGGGTTATCAAGCATTGGAACTGGCTGCCCAGGGAGGTGGTTGAGTCACCGTCCCTGGAAGTATTTAAAAGACTTGTAGACATAGTGCTGAGGGACATTGATTATTGGTGTTTTGGCAGTGCTAGGTTAACGGTTGGATTTTGGAATAGACAACTTTAAGATCATCAACAAAAATGATTCTGTGATACTGTGCTTTGCTTTGGGGTAAACCAGAAGCCTTGCAGAGTCAGCTCACGCAACGGGGTGCAAACAAATAAGTGTTTTTTACCTTTCTGCTGTGCAGATACTTCCCTCATCTGTTTGTTTCTCACTAGAAGCTATAATTGGTGCTGTGAGAGATTTATTGCTGAAAGGGATCCTGCAGTTGGTTCCTAGTTTGCATCAGGCAAAATATGACAGATCCATCAGGCCATGTTTATGTATATGGAATTAATTGATGTGTCTGATTTTTCCTGACAATGTAAAATAGAAATTCTCAACTAATGAAAATCGGTGTATCTCTATGTACTTTTATTGAGCAATACTGAACTACATCATCTGAAGGTCTTTCTCAAATACTTTAGCAGAACTAACTATCAGACAGGTTTTGATAGATCCATTTACATGAGACAAACATCTAAAATGAAGGAGAGCTCGTTGGAGAAATTTAGTAAATATTTTGATTCACATCATTTGATGTACCTTATTGCTTGGCTGAACAATGACTGCTGACAGAAGGGGCTATTCTTGTACTTTGATCTTAGGCCAAGTCCAAAGCATGAAGAGTCACAAATTTATACAGAGATATACTACATCAGCATTTCTGATGTGATTTTAGATTCTTTGCTTTCTCTCTCTCTTTCTCACCAGCTTAGCTGAGCAGCTGTCTCTAACAAAATTAAAAATTCAAGGTGATATTTGACTTAGACCACAAATACTTTTGACTGAGTTTTAAATTGAGTAGTTTAAAAACGTGGAGATAATATACTGACTGGAAAGCAGAACAGGAACTGAGATTTTAATTTTTCTCCTTGACTAGTTTTATTATTACTTTGACTTCTGTATCTGTTTCCTCATCTGAGTAATGGAAAAGTAAGATACCGCTCTCTTCATTTACAGTGTTAAGAGTTTATCCTCAGTTGATCAGTAATTTCCCAAGAGTTCAGATGAGTAGTCCAAATGAAAAATTACTTTCCATTTATATATGAACTATTATACGTAAATATAAGTAGATTATAAATTAGCTGCTTCAAACTGTTCATAGTAAGGGATTTATTATTTTAATGCTTAAAAGTTAAATCTGTAGCTTTATGGGACTAGGAGTGGTTGTTTAGGGATCTATTCTTGTTAAATGAAAGCTGCTCAAAAGGGGGAGAGCTGATAGCGTAGCTGAATTTACACATGCAAGTCTCACAGTGACTCACCTGTATTATTGCCAGAAGTTACTAATGGAGTCATATTGAATTACTGTTTCCTATAGTTACAGTGAAAGCTTGGTTTCCCAAGTGAGACCTCTAAGTGAGTTGATATGTATGCCCACAACTCCATTGTTTTTGGACAATTATACCCTATAGAATTTTTTATGATTTCACTCCTGCTTACAGATGTACCTCTTTGCCTGATTGGTATAGTCAGTAGTTCTTTACAGCATTAACAACCTGTATTTTCAGCCATGATCTGTTTAGGTCTTTCTGTCTTGAGTAGTTTTTAGGCAAAGACTATCAAAGTAGTTTACCAGTTTCTTGAAGAATTTTCATTGTTTTTTGATAAATCTTTCAAAGACACTAAGTGACTTGACCAGTGAAACAAAAAAGAAGAAATAAAATCCATGTTTCTGACTATTGATTTGCCACCTTCTGTAAACAAATATGGGACCCAATTCTTTTGCCTAAAATGTAGGTGGCTGCTATTATGCCTTGCTCAGCTACGACTCTCCAGGGATGTGACTATTATGGATTTTATCCGTCAGCTCATTGTAGATGTCTGCGTGTATCTCAAATGGCACTGAATATTGCATTTTGTCAAACAGATGAATCTCACACTATATCAGATAGGACTGGAAAATTTCTTTCTGTTCCCTGTTATTTCTTCAATGTACTTTTAGTGAACAATCTATATTTTTTTCAAATCTGAACTGTTACAACTTCCTGTCATCTTGACTGTCAAAATAATTACCCGCTTTATAAATGAAAGCAGAAGAACAAGAAAAACTAAGTAAAAATGCCAGCTATGATGGGGAAAACACGTTCTGTATAATGCAGCTTAAAATGTTTATAGCTCTATATATCATGTAAATGTCGGTTTTTGTTCTGATTTGGTGGAAGAATATACCTATGATTATTAAAACAAAGCAAGCAAACAAGAATTTTGCTGTTTCTGGATTTTCTTTTTATGTTACCTACATTAAGTAGAGATGTATATATATTCTGTTGATAGTGGTTTTATCTCTCTCTCGTACAACGGTGAATCAATATAGCTCGACAATGCCTGTTTTTAATCATTCATAGTATCTCTTAAAGAGCTGCTTTTTTTCATTTTAATAGGTTGATAAAGATGCACTGGATACCCAGGTCAAGGATAGGAAAATTCAAGAAGCAGCTGAAAAAGCACGATATGAAGAACTTGGTATATTCATAGATACTTTGATATTTCTGTGAAGAGTTAAATGTAATTTACCATCTGTTTCCTGCTTGCTTTTTCCCTTCAAGTACTCCAAACTGCCATATTTATTTCCAAATGGAGCCTGTCTCCTTGAGTCTTGCTATATATCTCTATATAAATCTATCTATCAAGATATATATATAAACACAATTAAAGGATTTTCTCTAAATTCAGACATACAAACTGAATACTATAATATGTAGTCTTATTTATGCTTATACATTTGTATTGGTATAGTATCTGTTTTCCTCAATATCTGAAGATTTATATTGAGATGATTAAACTGGTATACATTTCCTAATAGGCCAGAATTTTCAGTGTTTTCTTTTAATAAATGTTGATGAATAGCATTGTTTAGAGACCTGAAGATAAGGGAGCATTTAAAAAAAACTTAATTACTTAATGCTGTTCTTTTCAGAATAGTAGTCGCAGATTTGTTTGATTGCTTTCTTGTAGAGTAAGGCCACGTTCTGTCCCGTTATTCGTCTATAGAATATCTAGATCTATAGAATCCTCTATGGATTATTATTGCTCCAGGCATGAGTCATGTACAACAGGGCAGTAAGAGTCATTGCGGAATCAGAACACACACCCACACAAATATTTCAGCCGTGTCCCCTGACCTCAAAACCCTTTGTGGTCCTCTGTGTTAGGAATGCTTTCCTGTGGTATCATGTGAAAACGTCCTACAGACTCGGTGTTCTGTGGGTTTCAAGGAGAGCTAGAATGGAGATACCAACGTCCATGCTGTGCTTCTACGGCTGCTTGTGATTTCCCTGGCAGATTACCTGTCAGACTTTGACTCCTAGGAAACTGCCAGAAGCAATAGGTAGTCTGGCAGCAGAGGAAACGACATTTTCTTGTGCATTATATTTAAATGTCAAGAATGGCGAGTTTTGGATGGGGTTGATTGTTTATTTCTCTTTAAAACTAAATCAATTACAGCATTTTGATTAAATGGGCAAGAGCTATTAAGCTCTTCACAAACTGTTAGTGCCACTCAGTTCTTTTAGTGCTAGGGTTAGAAAAATTATTGGAACTGTGAAACAACTATCTATATTCGTTTCATTGGGAGCCCAATATTTTTTTTCTTAATGAGCAACTTAATGTATTTCACTTGTAATTGTAAACTAAAAGTAAATGGGAAGAATTAGCATACAGTACACTTCATGTGTTACTGCAAGTTTTAATCAAGTGAAACCTCATAGTTCTACAAGTATTTATTATTGCCTTTGTTTCACATGCATTATTTCATTGTAACATTAATAAGATAACTGATTCCTAAAAAACTGAAAGTATTTTATAAGTAAATATTATTAACATTAGAGTGTTTGCTGGGCTGGTACTCATAGATAAATACTCTTTCCAAAGGTATAAAAATTTGAAGACTTATATTCTATATATTCCTCTTCAAAATTTTATTTTCCATTTTACATATGCACTTCCATGATGCATGTGCACTTCTAAGAATTGTATTTTCGTTGTGTTCATTTTTCTCTAGCTAATGAAATGAAGCAAAATGACAAGATAATGTGTATGTTAGAAGAACGACAGAAAAATGATATCAGAAACATAAAAAGGGCTATCACTGAATTTCAGAAGAATTTTCAGAAGCCAGAAACAAGACGTGAATTTGACCTGTCTGATCCACAAGCCCTAAAGAAGGATAAACCTGCTCGACTTTCAGACGATGATCCTCAATGTACTGTATCTGGCTTGCAGAAGTTCATGGGTGAAGACTTAAACTATGATCAGAGGATGAAATTTCAAAAGGAGCAGTTAAGAGAGTGGTCTCTTCAGCAACAGAGAGACTGGAAGAATGCATTAGCTGATCAAAAATTTGCAGGTAACAAAAGAAGATAATACGGTTTTGATCTGCTTTTTCTGAAATTCTGGTGTATCTGACAAAACTCTGGTATAGCCTATTGTGTCAGAGTCTGACATAGCAGTATTTTAGTGTATTCAGCATTCGGCTTTTACTCAAAAAAAACCTGCAGCAGTTTTTACTTTACAAGCTCTAATGTATTAAATATGTCACTTAAGAAATCTGTATTTAATAATGTGATTGTTTCATTTCTGTTTTACACCTCAAGTGAAGTACCAGAGCATTCTGAAAAACCATCCATGTTTTGCATGCTAGATGGTATGTTTACTTAATCAGACCAAATTGTCCAATCTTTACTGTGCCAGAGCAGAAAAAATAATGCTGATTTTTCTTCTCTAACTTGTCGTGAAACATTTTTTCTGCATAACAGGCTTTAACATACTCTTTCATTTTAACTTTAACTGTTAAGGTAAGATTGGTTAAGTAATAAACTGATTTCATGAGTCACCTGAGATTCCTAGATGTAAAGCTTTGGTGGTAGGATTTGGAAATAGTTATGTAATTCAGTCTACTGTATCTGTAGTTCCTCTGTCTCTCTCTCTCTCTCTCTCTGTTTTATAGTGTCTTTCTTACGTGGCACATCATGCCCATGAATATTGACTAAATATCATTTTAATCTACTTTAGATGATCTTTATGACAAGAATAGGATTGCACTTGACCAAAAGACTATGGAGCAACAACGAAAAGAAGAAGAAAACAGGCGTGCTGTTTGTGCAGCTACTAAAGATTTCAATAGAACCCAGGTAAATTAATGTAAGGTTTGATGGTTTGTTTTTAAGAAGAGTGGAGTCACAGAAGGAAAATAAGATGAGCAAAAGTACAATGAGTAATCATGTTTTCAGAGAGGTTTCTTAGCAGCTAACTTCCAAGATTGTTTCAGAAATTGGAAGATAGAATTTATTCACTTTGACCTCTACAAGGATCTAGCTGTCCTCTATCTAGTTACCCTCTGTCAAAGTTCTCCCTCCTGGTTCTCAGCTTGGTGACTAGAGGGCAGCAACAACTCTCCAGTCTCTCAAGGACTTCTAGTCTGTCAGCCAGGGTACAGCAAAAGCCTCCTATGCTTCCTTCTGGTTTTATATCAGTCACTGGATAATCTTAGCTGTGTCCACCTGCTTTTCTTTTTGCTTGTGTGGACACATTACTACCAGTAGCTTTTTGTCTTTATTGCTTATGTTAATTCCCCAGAATCACCGTTTTTGGCATATTGACTACTTCCTTGGTATTTGTGTACCTGTCTCTTGGTTGTTCAGCAAGCGTGCTTTGGAACCTATTGAAACAGGACATGAACCTTTGTCTGTCTTAGTACCATTATCTGTCATGCTCCAGCCCTTTATCTTACTGTACAGATTTTTTTTCCGTTCAGCTTGTACTTACAGCTCAAAGGACAAGATGGATGCTGTTAGTTTGGTTAAACTATATTTGGAGTGAATTAGCTTAAATTTATTTAATCACATCAAAATAAGGCACATTTAAATTACCTACATTAAGTATGGTATCTTTTGCCTTAAGTATATAAGCATGCAGATCTTTTTGTAAGTGTTGCATGAGCCTTTCAAGGTACATTTGGTGTATAATTTTGCTTATAGATAGCCCAAGGTAATTGAAAAGGCTTTTACTGCTTGAAGTCATGGCTACTGAACAGTATTTTATATGAATAGCCACCAAAAGTACCCTAAGTGGCTGGTGCACTTCGGGTAGTGGTAATATCCCAAATAATTGTTGTCATACCAATTGATTCCATGTAAAAATTCCTGATTTTGTGACAGGGTTTGGGAATGGGATGCGGTGGGAATTTTGTGTTTGTGGTTTTTAATGTTTGGGCATATATGTTCTATTTGCCTTGTGTGCATAGTAAATATCAAAAAAAGACTTGCTCTTTGTTTTTTCTAACATAAGGCCATGATAATGGAGATTAGGGCAACAGTCTCCTCTTATTTCCTACTGTCCCTTGCTGTGTTGTATAGATTTGAGTTACAGCTTGCAGCTCTCTGTCTTTCTTTCTAACATAGTTAAGACCACAATATTGTTTTCAGCATTTCCTTGATTTGCTGAATGGTTGAGAAAATCTCTTCCTTTTCCCTGAAATGATGTGCTGTCACAGTTGGTGCTTTTCTGTATTAAAGATGCCAGCCAGAGATTTCAGGTTGCCTGTCCTTTCAGTGATGTTGTCTTTAAGAGAAAGCCATGTTACAGAGGCATTTTCTGTACATCTTTTTCCCAAGAGAGAAAACTAGGGCATTCAGCCTAAGGATGAACTTCACAGAAGAAATCTCTTTATCTAACCTCAGATGCATCAAACAGAAGTCTTTAGCAGTTTCATCATTCTGAGTACCAGTTTGAAGACCTTAACCACTTGAGGGTGCAGTCCGATACTGTTTTTCTCTACCCACATCTGGTCTACCTGTCAGTGACTGCCAAAAGAACTCCTTTTTCTTGTTCCCTGCGTTTCATTCCTCTTTTTCTGCTGTATCTCTTGCAGTGGATCTAATGATCACAAAGCTTCAGGATGCATTAGATCATTTTTCAAATCCAAAAGAAGATGAACTCTGGTCTAGAATGAGTGGCTGCTAAATGTGACTGGGAGGCGTGAATGCACAGTCTGAGGTAGCGGTAAAGGAAGGGATAAAGCAAACCCACCCTTTCTAAGGCAACCCAGAGTTACTGTAGTTTGGATAAAGTATAATATGGCAATACATCTTCAGAGAGGAAGAAATTTCCTAGAATTTGATTTTGGATCAGTCCTTATCTCCGTGGCCATCACCTGTAATCCTTAAGGCTGCCAGTATCTTTAGGGAATGTAAAAAAAAGATTATTCTTTTTTTAAAAAAAACAACCCAAACAAAAAAACCCACAAACATAAAACCCAGTAAGTCATGTATTCCAGGAGAAATGTTTTTTGGTCAATCTGCTAGTCAATTGGTAAAGAATTCCAGCAGATGACTGAAAGTAGGATATCTCAGTTCATCACAGCCTGCCTTCATTACAGGATTTGATGTTGCCGCCACCTGTGACAGTGGTTCAGCTTCCTCCACTTACCAGTGACTTTATTGCTGACAAGCTTATTGCTAAGGGTTCTTTTTGTTCTTATGGAATTAATTAGCAGGACAACTAATTGATTAGGTGGTACCATATTTCCCAGTGGTGAAGGATCCTGTACTGTAAGCATTTTAAGTGTGTGTAGTTTCTAGAAAACTGATGCTTTTTTTTAATTAATGCTCAGATTTTCTCTTACCTTAGTATGCGTTAACCAGGAATACCAACATTGCTTTTGTCTTTGGTATGAGAGAAGACTTTTACTACTAGCTTGAACTGTCAGTTATTCCTTCTGAAATCATTCATACATAAGTAGCAATCACTTTAATTTGCCAGCCAGGTAACAGAAATGAAGGCTACCCAAAGTCCTGACTAGAATATACATTTTTCGCTTCTTTTGATGTGATTGTGATTCCATAGCAGAATCTTACTATTGCAGAAAGAGGTTCCTCAGCAAGGATAATAACACTTGGGAATGCACAGTTTAGCAATACAGTGGTAGATATACTGATTGTGTTCTTGTTCTTGAAATCAGAAAGAAAGTAAGCTGCTTCTTATTTTATATAGCACAGGACTTGAATCCTTTCCAAGATACTTTATAGATAATGTTAAGAAAATGAGAGGCTGTGATTACAGAGGATCTCTAAGTTAATGACCTCGTATTTATAGGCTTGTTAGATTTAAGAAAATCGGCAAGAAAAGTAAAGAGCTGTTCTACTAAACTTGCAAAGTGAATATTCTCAAGCCAGTGATTTTTGAACAGAGCATGAGACAATCTTGGACAAACTAGAGAGATCGGTATCCATTGATCTGTTGCAGTCAAGATATATATGTAAAGCTACATATGCAAGGGACAGGTCTGGCAACCTGTGCTCTTCGTGCCCTAGCAAGAAGGAGATTACCTGTCCTCTGTCCAGATGGAAGGTGGAACTGTGCATTGTTCCAGATGGTTCAGTTTATGCATTACAGAAGAACGAGACAGCACTAGAACTGGATGATGCATAGCATTATCATTTTCTCCAAATTAGTTTACTTAGTCTAATTCTTTTTTGGAAGGTAATTACTTTAAAATAAAATCATCATATTTGCTTCCGGGAGTTTTGTAAGGGGAAAATTTCCTCTGAATAGGAGACTATGACCTTATAGTGGATATTAGGAACAGTGGTTTCCATAGGAAATGCAAATTATGATTTCTAATGCTACAGATATGTTCACATAATATGATTCAAGTTTGCATTTTGTATCAGCAAAGGGAACAGATTCAAGGTTGCATCTTCAGGCTTAACATAGGCATCTCCTATCTGTTTGTTTGTTTGCTTAACTATGCTCTCCACATAGATTTCATATGTAAAATATACCAAGGCTAGTGATTCAATATTGTAAATCTGTATCATAAATTTTTTCCATGTTGTGTCTGGTCTCCAAATATCAACTGGTATTTGCTTGTGGATAAATGTGAAATTATTTTTATTTAATTCTGGCTTTTCTTATAAAACAAAATTATTTTTCCCCAAACTACCTGCCGTATCTGATACGACAACATTAAAGAAATGTATTCGGTTAGATATTAAATCTTAGTCAATAAGACCATGATCATAGTATTCCTATGTCATGCTGTTGACAACTGTATGCAAGTTGGAAAGAAATCTGTTATGATGCGCTAACTTTGTTGCATCCCTTAGTTAATATTTTCTCTTGGAAAAATTATCGGTTCTCTGCTTTCACTGAATTTAGGCTGCTGAACTAGCTGAGAGAAAGAAGTTGGAAAAGTATCAAAAAATGAAGGATGACATGGATGAAATTTCCAGCCTTCTTCAAGGAGACTTACTTTCCGAAAACCCTGAACAAGCAGTCAGTTCCTTTGGTAGACATCGTGTGATCACAGATCGATGGAAGGGAATGAATCAGGATCAGCTGATGGCAATCCGTTACTCTCAACAGCAACAAGTTCTGGAGAAACTGGTATTTCAGCTTCTGTGCATATTCTGTATTCCTGGTTTTCGTAATATTATAGTTTGTAGAAGAAAATGTTGTTTGCCCTGCATGTCCCACTATGAGACTGTTTTCCGTTGACCTGAATTTTACCCAAACTTTAATTAATCAAACGGAACACAGTGTCTCTGAAGCAGCTGGGAAATGTCACGGAGCAGCAGGAGCAGGCTGGAGCCCTGGGGCTGGACTGGCAAGAAGGTTGCTGTGGAGCCCAGGGCCAAGGGGACTGGCCCAGCTGGGGAGCAGGGTCCTGCACTGCCCAAGAGCCAGGCTTCATGCTACAGTTTAGGACTTGGGACTGCATGAGCCGTTCCTGCAAGGGATGAGCAGGAGTGGGCTGCTCCACAGGGGAAGAAGAGCCAGGAGCTGAGGGTGAGAGCAGGGCAGGCCAGAGTACCGTTCTTATGCTCAAGGGTACTTGAGCAAGACAAATAGAGCAGGTCCAGTGATGCTACTTATGCATATTTCATAGTCTTAAGAGTTCATGAATGCAACAGAATTTCCTTTCTATCATACCACACAAATATGAGCCATGCTTTGGGATGAAATTACAATAGATTGTAATATTGCTCCATTAGAGTAAATAATGCTCTAAAGGTGTATGGAAGCAGGCAGTCAAAATGAAGAAATCTACCCTTCCTATGCAGTCACAACTGTGCAGAGCTAGGTATTGTGAAGTAGGAAGCTGCTTAGCTCGTTCAGTGCAGAGGCTGGATTCATAACAGCTAATGAATAGCTGTTCAATTTTATTTTTTAATCTCTATGATACTTTTTGCTACACTATGTCTTACCTACTGCTGTTATTAAAGCTGAAGGTAGAACTGTCATTTTCCTGACTCTCTTATGACCCTGAAGTGAACACATTCAAGTAGTTAAGCTAGCAGAAAATGAGCCCCACCAAGAAAAGTGAGGATTTTTTCAGGCCTGGTTTCTTCAATTGGTTAAATGCGGTGTCAGAGAAGTGAGGTACAATATAACGGAGCAGAGGAAAAAACAGTTTGGGTTTACTTATCTGGTCTTGATGGCTCAGTTATTGCACTCGGTTAGCCATATTATAAGTCATAATGATGACTACTAACTTCTGACCTCAAGAAGTTACAACTCTTCCTAACAAGAACTTAAAAAAAAAAAAAATAAAAAAAATCTGTCTTGCTGCTCTGGGTTTTTAGAGAGCTAATATGTCAGAGAGAAATAGTAATCTACTGATTAACTAACTTCTGCCAGGCAGCAGATCCTAATTTTCATACCTCGTGCAGAGTTGAGAGTCTGTCTTGCTACCTGGAAAAGGATAGCTTTCTCATCTGCAGTATCTTCTGTCTAATGCATGGGCTCCTACCTAGTTTGGAAGTGGTTACTTTTTCTCCCTATTTCAAATGCTTCCCCTAGTGTTCAGTAAAGGCGAGCAAATTTGCTTGGATGAATTTACCAATGGGACTTTGTATAGACTGTTTCATCTTTGAATGAAGAGAAAATGAAGCATTTTTTTAATTCCCGTAGAGACTAAAAGAGGAAGAACGCCAAAGAGATGCTGAATGGGACAGGCAAAGTATACAGGTTGCAAGAGCACAGTTGGTTTTAGAGAGGCATCAACAACGACAGAATCGGGAACGCCGCCGAGCTTTAGATAACATAAATGCAGAGCTATCTCAGGAGCAGAAATCAAAGTAAGTACCAAAAGAGTTTTCTTCTTTTCAAATAAAACTCTTCACTGTTAACACAATACCTTGGCTGTCAAAGAGCTTTTTTACTTGTATTGTTTATGACTTTTTTAATACACTTGTTACAAGTTTATACTTTTAAAAAAATCAACAATTCAGCTTAAGTGTGTTTTTCAGTACTATTTAAACAATCTTCAAAGAGTAGGTTATGATTGTTACTCATTTACATGTATGAATTAGTAGCCGGAATTCTTAAAAGTTTTACGCTGACAACAGGTAGTTTATATAGATAGCAAAATAGAGAATAAATATAATCAACTATTTTGTTTTATTATCAGGTGTAAAACAGTATGTGTTTCTTTAATTTACCCATTCTTTTTTGTTTCAGAAAACTAAGGTATCAGTAGAACTGTCAGTTGCTCATAGCTCAGGGTTAAGCTAATGGCACAAATGAAACTTTTCCATTATGTATGACAAAAGTAGGTGATACTTTAGCTAACTAGCGGACATGTCTTGGTGGACGGGTCTTTTGTCTGCTCTGATGGGAAAGGACAAAAATAATATCTGAAGGGAAAAAAAGTAATCGAACTAAGTCATTCAGTATTCTATTCTTCCAGTCTTTTTTTTTTCTTTTTTTTCATCATGCATGCACGCATACATACATTTTGCGAAAGAATTTCAAGTACCTGATGCTTTCCTATCATGAAAGCAAAAATTCAGAATTGTGTTAATTTAATTTTTCGCTGTGAGATTTTTGAAAGTTTATTTTATGATGAAAAAAAATTTGCTATATTGGGACATGGCACACATTTTGGAGAAAAAATATCTAATTAAATGAAATTCCATTTCTAATAATTCTGAATTTTATGAGCATTTATGAGTGTTTATGCATTGCATCTTCAGGTGTCTCAGGTTACTTCTATATTATAATGAGAAAACATTTATTAACTGCATTTTTTTTAATTTATTGCTAGGAATGTTTATCTTAAAGAAGAAGCATATTCAAATTTTCCAACAAGCCAGTATTATGCACAGTTTAATACAACCAGCCGATGACATTCTGGATAATCAACCTGAAATATACCGAAGTATGTAGGCATATTAAAATTTTTAATTGAGTAATCCCATGTTTTATTGTTTTTATCTGTTCCCTACCCCGTTCAAACAGTGCACTCAAACTAAAGGACAGTCTGCTAGGCCACATCTGTTCTAAGAAGAGAAAAACATTGTAATAATTTTTTACCTTGGTTGTTTTTCTAAAAAGTACTAATTCAGTAGTAGGTTGTTTGACTACTGTATCTCAGGCTTAACTGTAATATTTACATTATCCATGGCTTTAGAAATCAATTTCTGGGAAGGAATCACAATTTAAAATACAATGCTACTTTATGCAACTTGGTCAGAGGTGAATGCTGCCTGACGTAGATCACAAGTGATGCACACTTAGCAGATTCTATGTGAGGGAATAAAAATGGCCTAGGTAGAAAGTTTTGGTTTTGTTTGTTTGTGTTTTTGTTTTGTTTGTGTTTGGTTTTGTTTTTTAAAAGCAAAAAAAGCAGCCAGACACAAAATGCACAAGTTGGTCAGAAATACCGCCTTTATTTCTTGAATATTAGGAATAAGAAGAGAAGATTTCGATATTTACCGAGGTGATTCTAGCATCAAGGTATGACACAAAAATGGAATGTGTGTTATTTTAAGTGGGGGAAAAGTATGAGGGGAAAGTATTCCTACATACACCATCACTTGTTAGAAATAACAGAGAAAATTTAAGGGTAGTGTGCCTCTGAAGAAGAGGAAGAGTTTACAGATGTGATGGAAGAGGGGGGGAAAAAGCAGGCAGGTACCGAACAAAATCAAGGAGAAAAATCTCAGCTTGTGCAGGGTAATTCAGAGAAACAGTTTGCTTCCCGTCTTTATGGTTACAGATTTGACTTAGCAATGGAAGAGAGCCGGTCAATGATATTTGAAAAATAGGCAAGTGAAACCCATGTAAAGAAAATATGAAGAAGCAACGTAAGAAACTAAATGCACAAGAGAAATGGGTAATGGAGATAACCAGAAAAGTAAATCTAGAAGGGAAAGAGATAATATACAGAGGACTGGAAAGAGGGTTAGAACACTTAATGATTTAAAACAGAAGAAAGAACAAGAGATTCAGCTAAACATCCAAGACCCCTAAGATTGTGAACCCTTAGTAAAAATAGAGAGGCCATTTATGACAATAGATTTTGAAATCAGTATGTGTAGCTTGCCAGAATCTGGGATGTGAACTGGGGGTAAAAAAACATCCTTGTGGCATGGAGTCCACTAATTGTTCTTTGTATCAGGATAGTGACAACTTTGAATTCTGGTGAAACAGGTTGAAGAAGGCTACACCAGGCTAAGCAGGAAAAATGTTTAAAGAAACTGAGGCTGAGGTAAACTCTAATGACTTATTCTCATAATTGTGAAAGTATGAAGAATGCATGGTTCTCAATATAGATACTATTAGGAGGATTTTGAAATGTTTGAAGGAAGCATTCCTTGAAAGGGGACTGTTCAAACAGATCTGTTTGCATTCCTTGAAAGGGGACTCTTTTCAAATAGGTCTGTTTGCTCAGCTGAAATAGTGGCCCTGTGGGATCAGACTGATTAGACTAATTACCATTTTGAACCAGGTAATAACAACGGGAGTTTGGAAAAGCATGTTAATCCCTCTAGATGGAGAGGAGGAAGAAAATCAAGTAAGGAGAATATAAAAATAGGTAAAGAAGTGTCTTGGGATAGGATAACCCATAGCAAAAAGGTATGTCCCTATTTTAGTATATTAATACAACTGGAACTAATTGCAGTATAGATAGAAACTAGGTAGCAAAGCAGTGTGGCTGGAATACAGGAACTGAGGAATGTGCTATTCAGAAAAGTTGGAAGATAGAGCTGAGAGAGGATCTCACTTGCACTGTTAATGATGAACCAGATTACAAAGAAGTAAAAAAGGATGGTATTCAAGAGATTCTAATGTGATAGTACTTGGAAATCCATTTATTTGTCAGGCTGGGATTCACACATGGCTGTATTTGTAGTATTACCAAATACTGTATTAAATTGACAATTTCAGAAGTGCAGGTACTCGTCTCAGAATAGAAAGGCTATCAAGTGGGGTGGGAGGATAAAACAGTAGTCTATCTATAGTAGTTTTCATTTAATTAAAGTTGGATTTGATCTGTGTTGAATATCTCAGGCACTGACTCTTTTCTTTTTTTTAACACAAAGTTTTAATTACCTGACAGAAAAAAATAATAAAGAAAGTATTAAAAAGTTCATGAAATTGTCTTCATTTGTCCAACCCGTGTGAGTATGTGTTTTTACAGACTTTACAACAGCTGTACAGTTTAACTAAAATATGCTGGACCTAGTCAGGTGACATTTGAGCTTCCTTAAGGAAGGACTATGTGAATAAAGCCTTTCTGTATATACCTGTTCACTTGCTTGAAAACTTTGTGTGTGAAGTTACAAAAAGGATAGGTTTCTCAGTCATACTACGAATAAGCCTTTACATAAAAATTCAAATAAGACGACTCTGACAATTCAATAATTGGGTAGGATCAGGCATCACTAAATTCCCTGTAAAACTTTCTGCATCATCAATCATAATTGCAAGAACAGCCATGCTACATTCTACCTGTTGTTTCAGAATACAAAAACTGAAATTTATTTACGTGTTAAAAAAGAAGCACAACCTAATTGTAAGGAACATCCTTAATGTAATGTGAAAAAGATCTGATTAATTGTTGTTGATATTTTATACCAACTTGTTTTATTTTGCACTGAAACAGACCATGTTTTCAGTAGGTATATCTCAATTGAGTAGGTTATAATAAAGGGTTGAGATGCAGGAACTTTTTAAACCTGTATGGCTCTATAACAAGATGTGGACTGGTATCTCCAGCTTTTGAAATGTCACACTCTTAAATTTTACTGCTGAATATTGAAATAAGTAGGCAAGTTGTATTAAAAGAGCATTAACTTGATTGTAAGTGCTGTTTTAAAATGTTTGTTGGTTTCCATTACTGAGGTCATCTTTTCTTTGTGGTATTTGTAGATAATTCTAATACATATGTCAGTGAAAAAGACAGTATCTTCCAAGTGAGGATATGGACAGCTAATTGGAATAAGTACAAATTACAACTGTTGTGAGTAGAGGGCTAGCAACTATCTCTTTATTAAAAAAAATTTGTTTCTATTCCACTTTTTAAAAATAACTCTTTCAAAAACTGAGTACTGCATAAAAAATTCCTAACACTGATCAGTTCCTATTACTGTCCTTACAATTAGCCTAATTAATTAAATGCAGGTACTGCAAAATTGTCGATGTGTTAAATGGTCTTCATGGAACACCACTGAAGTGATTTGGGTAAAAAGTATATGCTAGGACCTGACTTCAGGGAGGAAAATGATGATCGGTACCTATTATGTTTAAATTTTTGTTTTAAATCATAGTTTTCTGCACTACTGACACTTACCTTGGATTAATAATCTGAGAAAAGTTATGTATTTGCAGTTTAAAAAAGAAGTTACAGTGGTTGAACTGAGTCCGGTATTCTATTTTTTTCTTGGGATTTTTTCCCTCATATTTTTAATAATTTCATACAGTGTATGCACAAAAGCTTTTCACTTACTCCTAGAAGGACTACTGAAGGTAAGTAATTTCATATTAGAGACATTTACATACTAAGCTATATTGGTTTGGGTATCGTATATTATGTTACAGCTGAACTTTTATTTCCTTCTCTGAAGACAGGCTAGCATGAGATTGATCTTTTTATAGAGACATTAAAAAAATACAGTTTCTAATACTATTAAATCCATGGATGTTAATGACAGCAAAATTTGCCTAGTTTATAGTCCCAAGTCTAATGATTATTCCCTGCCTGTCTATTCATTCTGTCATCTGCTTTAATCTAATGTTGCTGTATACTTCTGAATTACATCTGGGACATCCTTTTAACAGTATCTATTTGCTTTTAATTTTCAAAGTTTCTACTTCTATACCACTGCATATTAAACATCATGTATTAAAAAACATCAAAGGTATTATTTCTACACTGAAAAGGCAAATACTAACTTTCATGAGCAGGTCACTGTCTATACCTCATAATAAAATTTCACTCATATAATTGTATTTGCTTTTAGTTTTGCTGTAAGCAAGATTCGTGTTGCAAAAAAGAAGATTGGATCTACAGATGAACATAAACTGGCAGGGAAAAAGGTGAAGAGTGAAAGTAGTATTGATAGAATTTACATGCACCTTAGAAAAATGCAAGTCCATGATGATGTTGAGCAGGATAATGGTGATTACATTCAGGAAAAGAAAATACGAAATTACTCTGGCTGTTGTAGAAGCCGTCAACGTATGTTAAGTGACCTTGCTCCCTGCTGTGAGGAATTTCTCCATCCTAAATCTGGAGCAAACATCTGACCCAAGGAAATTGTTAGCGTAAAAGATACTTATGGCAGTCAGTGGTATTGGATATGTTTGTAGTTCTTTAATGTTTAAACTGGATTGGTATAAATATTTTTGTGTTTCATTGGAACATGAACTAGCATTTTATATGTGTAAATGAGATGTATTTTTTCAGTCTATTCGTGACGTAGAGCGAAGTGCATAGTTAAGTCTTTGAAATGATAGTAATTGGTGTGAGCAAATGAGTTTGAAATTCTGTATATGGTTGCCCTTCTTCCATTCCTTTCCCTAAAGAGGGACTAAGAAATGTGACAGAATAAGTATCCAACTAAGTCATCGTCCTCTCTTTGATGGAGGAGTATTAGTTTCCAGCAAACTGTCTCAGGGACTTCCAGAGCTGTAGGCGGTTGTTATTACATTTAGTAACTGTGATAGAAAAGTCTTAAACTTTTTGAATCCACATAAATTTAGCATCCAAGATGTATTGTTGCAAACTCCATACTTGTTTGTTTTTGAACCTGACACCTTTAAGCTTTGTTTGGTGCTTGTTAATCTTTTTATGAAAATATTTTTAAAAGGTGAACAGCTGTTCCGTATATTCTTTACAGTTTTTTACACCTCTGTCACATCACCATTTAATCTTCCCTTTTTCTAGGCTGAAGAATCCTTAGTTGATTCAGTTATTCCTCATTAAAAAAAAGTCACATAGATTTCTCAGTCCTTGTTACCCATTTCTATACTTTTAAAAATCCTACTATATAACCTTTTTGAGATGAGGGGGTCAGAAGATTGTGTAATAATGACATTTTTTGGTTTATTCCATATTTTCCATAGTGTATATTTGTGTATTTCCCTATGTTCCCACCATCTGTTTTGTTTTCTTGGCCATTGATGAACACCGAGATGCATTTTCATAGAACTCTATACTATAACTCGAAATCTTTTTCTTCAGTGGTATTCAGCTAGTTCAGGGCCACTAAAATATATATAAAATTAGGGCTGTGGGGTTTATAGAGGTTTCTTTGTATGTGTTGTTTTGGGGTTTTTTGTACCAAATTTAACCTACCATTTTGTCTCCCCATCACTCAGTTATCACTAAGTTCTTGTGCAGCTCTTCTCACCATCTTTTTACTACACAGGTAAGTTAATATGATCAGTAAAGTATATGATCACAATATTTACCTCCTTTTTCAGTATGTTGAATAGCGTTTTACCTAGGGCAAGGGCTTGTGGGACATCATTAGTTATTTCCCTTCAAAGCAGACCATTCATTCTTGGCAACTTGTTACTGTCCATTTTGTTACGCTGTTCTGTAATCTCTATAATCAACATAATGGCTTGAGACATTTACCAATATGTTCCACATAATAAAAAATTCTGGTTTGGAAACATCCTTACTCTCCTCCACTGTGAACACAAAGAAAACTTTTTAAATCTGTTTGCAATAACTTTATTTCTTCTGACTGCTGCTCTTATAAATTTCATTTCTTACAGGGTTCTTTTTCAGATTACCTGCTGTTCAGGTGTTCAGAAATGAATACAAATTTTATGTCTTTACTTTAGAGATCCCTAAACTTTTTTTGGTCTGTGTTGTTAAGTTTTACATTTAACTTGCCAGAGTTCGTTTTGGTTTGTGGGATTTTTTTTTTTTTTGCTTCCACTGCTTCCAACACCAACCATTGGAGATAAGATGGCATCCTTGAAAAAGTTTACTTTGTTGCCTAATGATACTTGGGGAAGTTTTGTTCTCTCTAAAGTCTTGATAATTTTAATTTTGCTTGCTTTTCTTTTTTAATAGTTATTTTCTTAACTAGGTATTTTCATAATCACTAGCCAATGAGTTTAAAAGATAATGTTGTTAAAAATATTTCCATTGGTTTTATTTTACTATCTAGGTGAGAGAGACAAAATAAATTAAACAAACAAACAAAACCCCCTCATTCTAATGCCAATGGGCAGTTTCTTTTCTTCCAAGAACATATGAATTTTCTGGGTTTATCAGTTAATTAAAAGTTCAAAGAAAAAAAAGTCTGCTGTTTTATTTGCTATTTTACAAGAAGGAATGGCTGAGTTACTAAGTTGTGATAATGTAATGCCATCTCTTTCTCCAACTTCTAAAACTCAGAAAAACCTAGTAAGAGTGTTGCAGATATTAGTGAGTTTTGGATCAGAAGTGAGTAGGTAAGGTTCAGCTCTTTTGTGTTCAAAAATCAGAAATTACTGCAATTAAACATCACGGTACCTAGTGAAAGACAGCTTTGAAGTAAAATGCAGTACTTCTGTTAAAATTAGGATGCTTACACAGTACAAGAAAGATGTTTAAAGTGTGCATCCAACTTAATCAAAACATGCTGAGAAACAAAGCAATTTTTAAGTTAAACCCAACAGAACATCATAAACACAGAAGGAGTAAAAAGACCTTATAAAATAATTTCTTAGTGTTATTCTGGTTCCAGTTTGATCCTTCACTAAATGTTTTAACCTTTTAAGTAAAATTAACCTCTGAATTGAACTAATCAGAATTAAGCCTATTATATTACTAAATTTTGTATGTGGCTGGGTAAATGGCCTTCTATTTGTATCATTGCAAATCATTAAATTCTATACAAATAGAAGAAATGTCTACTGGAAGAGTGCAAATCCTTGTAAAATTGATATGCTATATATGGATTTGGAGGAGTTCGCTTAGTAAATTGCTGCTGTTATTTTGGCAAGTTGCATAAGCAAGTAGTGGAGACGCAAGTTAGTAATATTGAAGTGATTTCTGCTCTTGTAAACTTAGCTGTTTCAAATACTGAAATTTTATTATTGAATGAGAAAAAGTAATAATTCTCTTTATTCTGTTTCATATTTCTGTGAGGATCTTGATATTTCTTTTTTCAAGTGAATCTTTCTAGAACGCTTTCGCAGAGCCAGTTTTTAGCTACTTGTTTTAAATGGAAGATAGTATTTAGTACCCAGTTCAGAGGAAATTAACCTCAAAACTTGGTAGTGTAGACTGCTATGTTACATAATCACAAATTTAGTTTACAAATCAACAAGGTAAACTATTCATTGACAAAGAGCATATAGGTTTTAATATTGGAAAAAAAAAATAGTCTCTAAATGGGGAGAAAAAAATAAATTTCTGAACAGATAAATACATTTTACTAAAATTTCCTGGGTTTCCTCCTTGCAAGTGCAAAGTTAAGTTCTATTTGCAGCTTTTAGTGACATGTTATTAGTATTTTCATCTTATCTAATGTTACTTTAGTAATGCTAATACACAAATAAAAGCATTTAATGAGGGAAGCCAGGTCAGTTCTGGTTTTCCTACTGTAATTTTACTGTTCTTTATCTGCTTCTCGTATACCTCCACACTTATTTCCTGAGGATACTGTGTTTATTCCCAGCCCTGTAATACAAGAAAGCTGTACTTCAAATTCTTGAAGAAAGGAAATACTCTGTATAAATGAGGGAGATATTTGGTGCTAAGTCTGTTCCAGTAAATTGTATGTGTGACTTCTGCCATACCATGTTGCAATTATTAATGGAGTGAAATCCTTTTCAGATGACAGCACACGGAACCACAAAAAACTGAGTATCTAGCAGACATTCTACTCAATTAAAGGCTGATGATGTATTAGGAGCATGAGGTGATCATTTAATCAGGACAGATATTGCTATTTGGAAGCAGAGTTCTATCTAAACATGAATTTATTTAAGGGTTGGTTTAGCTTATTGGTTTTTAGTTAACTTTATTAAATAGATTATCGCTACTGTTCTGTAAGTTTCTGTTGCTACAGATACATATGTGTGCCTATTTTTGCATGAATCTTTAAATATTTTTTTAGGTTTTTAGCATACTTTTTGTTGGTTTAAATAGATCTTCAGGTATATTGTCCTCCTCTTTTCTAGATTTATTACAAGATTTAGTAAATGGGACTGCATTGCCCAGCCAGATACCTTACTGATTGTATGTACCACCTGCGTTTTATGCAGTCAGCTTCAGAAACATACTCCTTACTGCAGTTTAAAGCCATAGTTGTTCTTGACTAACTACAAGCCAGGAGAATTGATTAAAATATATGCAGCAGACTAGACATGAAAAGTGAGTGCCATATGAATATTTGTCCCAGGTCTAGAGAAATGTGCTCTAGTTACTTTGCTGATAAAGTATTTGCCGGTCAGGAGAGGAGGACGTTTCTGTTAGAATTTTTCTTGCTGTTGACCCTCTAACTTGCAAATTTTGTGCTGCTTAGCAAAGCTATAATGAACTCTGACCCTGAGAAATCTAATTCCTGTGGCTTCTTATTAGTAATCCTAATTCTTCACAGAAGAAACCACAAAAATCTTGTCTGTAGAAGAAACCACAGAAAATAAACAGCAGCCACTAGACGTCATAGCAGAAATTGCACAATTGCAGTTAACACAGCAAAAAATACTTATGCTAAGCTCCATAAACTAATAGCCCCCCTCTTTCTATCCTTAGAAAAGATGGATAAGGGTAAGTAACTCTTTTGTAATAATACATGATCTAATCTAATTATGCCATTTTGCAACAATACAAGAGAGTGGAAATACTGAGCATTCAGATATATCATCATCACACTAGCTTGAAACAAAACAGCACTCTAATATGTGCTCTGGCTTTCTTAACAGAATACTTGCTATTACAGTGGTGGTGTTTGAAAAGTTAAAAAGAAAGAGTACTGTAAGTACTCTATCTATTTATGACACAGCATATACAAATGAAAATTATTTAGCTTTGAGCTTTATTAAATTTTCTATGACCTTTTTCCGTCAATACAATTAAAGAGTTAATTCATACTACTTCCTTAATTGAAAATGCTAGGAAGGAAGCGAGGATTGGAAAGTACTGCATATACAGGAAAAATTGACAAAAAGAAAGAGACAACTACATAAAGATACTACCATTTTTTAAAACAAAAGATTTAATTGGTGGTATTAAAATATTAGTTGTTGTTTTAATGTTGTCACTGGCAATGAAGTGATGAGATTAAAACATAGATATCACAAAAATTGGTTAAAATACTTGAAACCAATGACACTGCTCTGGAATCAGGATGGGTGAGGAAATTAGTGACAAGATAGATGAGAAACGAGTAAAACTGGTGAATAGTTTAATGCTGTAGTATATGAGAAAACTCAGTTAAAAGAAACCGTGCAGACACATAATCATTGGAGTTGTATTATTTTACACATTTGCTACTCAGCAGTCTTCAGCAAACCCTCGAGCTGGAAAATGCTGTCTGTCTGATCACATGCAGAAGGATCCACTGTCATTTCCCAGGTTCATACTCCTGCTGAGCTAATAGTCAGTCTGAGGCAATTAAAAGTTTGAGTTGTGAATTCCTGGGAAATTCAGGTCTCCCTGTATCTGTAGGTACCCGAGTCTAGCTCAGAGATCTAAGTACTAAGTCTGGGCTCAGGATAACTGAAATTGCAGTGGATCAATTTTTTAGCCTACCACTGCATATATGAGCATGTAATGTGTAAGTGTAGATGTATATATGTAAATGAAAGTGCAATTTTCAAAGCCATCTGTTTACCTCCTGCTGAGTTTAACAAAAAAAAAAAAAATGTAAAAAACCTGGGCTTCCGGAAGGATGGCCAGCAACAGAGTTCATTCCAACAGAGATCATAAGCTTTTTTTCCTACAAAGAAAATGTTTTTCATTGAAAGGTTACATGACTGAAGAATGAGAGATTCTGCCAAGGATAGCCAAGTGTTATACAGCTGGTGTAGCGCTGGGAAATACCTTGTTTCTTCACTAAACTGCATTAAGGCAGGGTCTAAAGGCTCTTAGCTTTTCTGTTGTTGAGACCTTAGAAGGACATATAACAGTTCTTACAAAACTGAGAGCATTAATCATGTATGGTTCAAACACGTGAGCTCTGGCGGTGTATACCTGTGTATGTTTAAAAGGTATATAATATGTGAAAACCTAACCCTTGAGTGGAACCAAAATTTCATCCAGTATCTCCCTGTTGTTTTTCTTTTTGTTCCGTGTCCCCCCTCCCCCCCAATATGCTCTAGGTAAAGCCTTCGGTAGTATGTTTTATAAAAATAAAAAGGAGGAGATGACATCACTAGAACCTCATTTATAAGACTGTCCATATCAAATGATGGAAGAAAACTTAAAGAGTTAAAGACACGCACAGAGGGAAAAGGTTGTAAAGTCTTTTCTTTCCAGACCTATGTGACATTCTAAGATCTGGAAAGAATAGGAAACAGATCTAAACAGTCAATAAATGGCAGTAGAGTAAAAATGCAAGGATGTCTTGTAACAGATTTGAAATGAAAAGTAAATGAAAATTCTCTAAAGCTTTCAAAAAGCCACCAAATTAACAGGAGCACTAATATTGTTAGTAGTAAAAAGTTTCTGTTACATAATGTATACTTTAATTTTAAAAGCTCAAGAACACTTCATTCTCATTTAAAAAGTGTTTGCTTACTGCACAGTTTTAGTTAGCAAAATTGTGTGCAGACATGAAAAATATACATAAAGGACTTGTATTTCCTGAAAAATAGTAACGTACACCATGGAGTTAATGAAATAACAGGGGTTTTTTCATTCCTGCTTGCCACCCAGTACTAGGATGATAAGCCATTGTTAGCATCTCATATAGAATATTAACTATAGTTTTCTGTAAGAAGGTGGGATAGAATTTCACTGATACAAGGGTTAGCAGCAAGGTTTGTCCTAAGACAAACCAAACCACATTAACCAAATCATCTGTGTTCTCAGCTATCTAACCAAGAAACAGAGTGGAAAAAAATAGAAAAATAATTAAGTAAATAATAATCAATGAAAAAAACAGAAAAAGCAAAATATAGCTATATGAAAATCTGAGTAAATTATGAAAGTAACAATTGATACTTCTAATTTTTGCACTTTGGTGCCTCTTGAGAAGTAATTTATGAACAAAATAGAGCAGAGGTCACTGAGGTTCTGGTCATGATTATGGACACTGCTGCTCACACTGCCCCATAAGCAAGAAGTTGGGAGGGGATACAGCCAGGACAGCTGACCCTAACTGACCAAAGGGATATCCCATAGCATATGATGTCATGCTCAGCATATATAGCTGGGGGAGGAAGGGAGTGACACTCAGAGCGATGGCATTTTATCTTCCCAAGTAACCATTGTGTGTGATGGAGCCCTGCTTTCCTGGAGATGGCTGAATACCTGCCTGCCGATGGGAAGCAGTGAAAGAATTCCTTGTTTTGCTTTGCTTGTGTGCACGGCTTTTGCTCTACCTATTAAATTGTCTTTATCTCAGCCCATGAGTTTACTCTTCCGAGTCTCACCCCCCATCCCAGCAGGAGGAGAGTGAATGAGTGGCTGTGTGGTGCTTAGTTGCCAGCTCGGGTTAAACCATGACAACGATCCAATACCTTATGCTTGGCTCTGATTGTCCTCTGTCAAAACATTCTAAAGTAGAGAGAGGGGCATTTTGGGGATGAGAAAGGAAAAAAAAAAAAAAGTTTGAATCTCAGAAAAAAAATTAGTTTCTGCAATAGTTTAGAACAGTGGGAGACCATGATTGCGTATCCTTGGTCTGCCACACATTTAATGTCTGCCCACAAGAGCATTCTTTAAGCTTTCTCCACTTTAGTTTCCAGTCTGCAAAATGAGAATAATTATGTAGAAAATAATATAAGCAAATACTTAGATTGGATCTACTTCTACTTCCTATGCTCACTTGAAATTTGAAGAGACTATTTCACAGCACTTTCTGTCAAATTGTGAGATTACGTAATTGCATCAAACTATAAAGATAGCTAAAATGGGAGAACTGAATAAAACAAGATAAATATACTAAAGATTTTATGTCACTATAGAAAGATACAAAAATATATAAAATAATTTGATAGGTACAATGGACTTCAAGTTGTAGTGGTCAACTGGTAGGCCTGAATGTCTCAGCTAATACATTGAGTCAATCACAGGTCTCGTATTACTTGGATTTACTGGTTTTGTAGTTCTTGTGGGCATCTTCTCAGGTTTGCTTATAATAAAGCTCTTAAATAAGAGACTTATTTACCTGCCTTCTATGCCATGTGGTGACACCAACTGCTTCTGAACTGCAGCCAACCTTGAAAGTAGAGCAGCTGCATTCATGCAGAATTGCCATCTAAATCAGTCCTGGTTTGGGCTAGCTCAGGACATAGACGAAGTGAGTGAGCTGTCTTATTTATTTTCTGATAACATAAGGCAACGAAACTGGAAGACAATATGCTTAAAATTGTAGAAGGAAATGTTTGAAAGCAACACATAATGTAAGGAAATAGAATCTTTGAGACGGTTTAATAAAATCTAAAATAATTTGTTTATATGGTAATGAGAATCTATTGAACTACTCTGGGCATGGTGTGAAAATTATTGTGTAAACAGTCATGTTACAGGGCTTAAGCCAATTATTAAGACCATCATTTGATAAATCACTAAAGCATGTTAAGAACATGTATGGTTTAATTTGAGGCAATGGCATTCATGCTTAGAGATGGTATGCACTTAAGTGCTTTACTGGCTCAGGAGCTAGTAGTTCATTGTTAGAAAGATAATACAGCTATGGGCAGGTTCTTTTGAAGGTGTCTGTTATGTCTTTCTTTTACTTTCCCCTAAAATAAATAGTCTAGGTTACTGTCAAAGGCAGGATCTTAGGACAGAGAGACTGATAGATGGTCTGATCCAATAGTTAGTTCATGTTCTTATTTTCCTGTAATGAGCAATTTTTTAATGCTAGGATTTTGTTTGTTTTCCTTTTTCTGTGATGCATAGTGTAAAAAAGAATTATGAGCCCTGTCTTCTGCATGATCTATCTGACCTCTCTAAAAATAGAAGAGGCGTATCCACTAGGAAATGTAAATTATTAGAAATGTACATACTCAGAACAGATAATGGAGATTACCTTTTTTAAACATTATATAGCATCCAGGTTTTTTAAGTAGATGGGAAAATCATTTCATTCTTCAGCAATGATGTCACTAAGCTTGTAGCCCAAATCCTGTTCTCATTCTTGGCAAGTAACATTAAACAAAGAATGTATGGTTTTTAAATGCTGCTCAGATTTAGTAAAAAGCATTTATGCAAACAAAAGCTGTTGTTGTGTCTAGAAACTGTTGTTTATCTTTAGAATGGAGCCATGGTAATAGTTTTAATATGCTAAAACGTGAGGTCCTAGATGTACAGAATAGTTAAAATCTGATCATCTGAGTAAATACCACTGTCATACTGTGATCTGAATTAGGACTTTGTGCAAGAGAAAGAGGAGATTTGAATGCTGAAGCCTCAGGCCCTGAGTAAGTTGTGCACAAATTAGATACCATAGAAGTCTTTTTTGATTCATACTTCCCATGGAAAGTATAGCTGTGTTTCTAAGTTTTAGATGTATTTTCTTGAATGTCTAGAGAAAATATATGTATAATGCATACAATAATCGTTATGCTGCATCAACATACAAGTTTACTGATCTGATTAAACTGATGTCTTTCTTCCCTGCAGTCTTGAAAAAGATGTACTTTGAAGAGACATCATGAGTTTTGGTTCAAAGTGGTTTATGTCCACATCCAAAATCAGTAAATTCAATAATGGGATCTCAGTGCTTTTGGTATCCTCTATTTTCTGATGAGTTCTTATAATTTTATCAAAGGATATGATGGTACTGAGTGTGAATGTATAATCTTAATATTCATTTTAGAGAGAATAACCAAGGACTGAAACTTTTCAGTTGAGACTAGTATCCCTAATAGTAGATACGAATATACAAATAGATATAAAGTTGAATAAGCAGTGTATTCTTGTGATGGTTTACTTGATTGCCAACATGAATTTTCAGTTTTAGCTTTTCTGGTTTTATCTAAATATTTACATTTCATTATAAAACAGTGTATAGTGCCATTTTTGCATGGGCCTGCCCTTTTGTAGTTGGGATGGAAGTCATTCCCATGAAGATGACAGACGACTGGAACAGGTTGCCCAGAGCAGTTGCTGAGTATATCCTTGGAGACATTCAAAAGCTGTCTGGACATGGTCCTGGGCAACCAGCTGTAGGTGTCCATGCTTCGATTAGGGAGTCTCTAGATGGTCTCCAGAGGTCCCTTCCGACCCTAATCATTCTGTGATTCTGTGATTTCATTTCTTGCCTCTAAAAAGGAAGGGAATGTATGTGTTGTTGTTTAGATGAAGAATTCTGTTTATAATAGGATTCAGAGCTATCTTTGTGAAGATATCTTTTTACTCAGCATGTGACAGTGAAAGACTTTTAAAGTTTCCAATGCAGAAAAGTTAATATGGTTCTCAATTTTCTTCATTGTCCTTCAGTTCTTCTCTATCTATTAGTTGTCAGGGGAGAGGAGGCAAATGACTACTGTACTCGATGTGTCTATAGTTGGGACCTGATAAGGACTGAGGGAAAGAACAGAGGAACAGCCTTACTTCTCCTAATTGGTGAGTGCAACCAAATAGACAGTAGGATATTCTAGCCAGGCAAAGATTTTGCAAGTGAGAACAAGAAGAATAGAGAAAATAATTTACAGGTCTCCTTTTGGGGAAAAGTGTATACGATTATTCTGGGTGTCATTTTATCTGGATGGCTCCCCTAATAAATTGGCATTCCTTAGCCAATTTCAATCCCATTTCACCAAATGGGAAAGGTCTCAGTGAGAAGTTCCCATGAGTCTGAATATAGGTAACAGAGAAGGATTCATTATAGGTCTAGTTGAAGAAAAGCCTGCAGCTGTATTCATCGCCAAAAAAACTACGTGGGAGAAAAAAAAAAATCTTAATTTCTTCAGCCACAGGAAACACTTCAACTGGAGTTTGTATCTTTTTAAACATCTGTTTCAAATAATGACAGGAAAAATACTGTCAGGAACTAAGTGTTAGTATTGATATTTTAGTGTGACTTGTCTTAATATTTGCCTAATATCCAGGAAAAATGAGAGGGAAACAAGAAAGGAAGAGGAATATAGAAGGAGAAAAGAAAAGAAATGGCAGCTATATGAAGTAGATATTTTTTTTTTCATTTCAAATGTTCATCTATGTATCTAAACATCTTTCCATCTCAATATCACTGTGACAGTCAGTGGAACTAAAAAGGAACATCTGTATGTCAGCTACATACCATACCATTGTAAAGCACAACCTCCAGACCATTTGGAAAATGTATAATTATAAGGGCAAGTGAGACATTGTAAGCCATTTCTGAAGTAATATACAAGCAAAATAGATTGTTAGTTTCTCATTGCTTTCATTTATTCTTCCACGTTATTAAATTAGTCTCAAGAGGTCTTGGAAAGAGAAAAGAGAAAGGAAAGACATAAAAGAACAAAAAAGGAGGAGGAAAAAGAGGAAGTCAAATGAAAGAAAAAGGAAAAAAACAAAGGTTAAATGAATACTGTAATAAAAGTAACAGCTGTCCATTGAGAACAAAAAAACTCCGATGTAGTAAAATTCTTCTATGGAAAACCAGGAAGTTTTAATCTCTTCTGGGAAGAGTTCAGGGTTCCAAAACTTACTCAGTAGTGTTTTCAAAATTTATTTCGTAGTGTTTTTGTGGACAAAGTTAATCATTCTACGTTCATAATGAATCCACCCATATACATATATGAAGCGTAGGTTTTTCAAAGCCTCAGAAATTACACATTCTTGATAGTTGCAAGGAAGCGGAACCTATATTTTTCTATCATTTAAATAGGAAAAAGCAGTCCAAGCTGCATAAATAGTACCAATAAACTGCAATTGAAGCATTCCAATGGGACAGAGAAAGAAAGGTACCATTGTTTGGGAGACAGGAAAGGTGGTTCTTTGTCCTCTGCTGCTGTGAGACATTGCTCTCTCCCAGTTGAAGTAGAATATTCCAGGTTATTTTGGACTATGAAGAGCAAATCTATAACTCAGTGGAATATGGACATATCACTTAAAATTTGAGGCAGCCATGGAGTTGTGTAGATGCCACACAACTTGCCGTTTAAAATTGTGGAAGAAAAAAATGCATCTTTCTTCTACCTTTCCAAATGACATGGTTTTTCTTACTTAGTGACAGAATCCAAGATATGTTTGCTTATTTTTAGTTTTTATAGTAGGCCTATTCCATACAAAAATGTATATTTGCCGACATCACATTCCAGTTCACAGGCCCATTCCCAGTGATTAGGAATTAATAAACTTTCCTACGGTGTGATACAAAAGTCTCTTTATCATCTGTAATGCAGTCTTCCTCATATAAAACTGAAATTCAGTGATCTGTCTGGATTATATCTTCTATTTCTGAGAATCTCGGAGGCAACTGCGTATGATCATTTTGCAGTTTGCTATGCCAGTTACTAATTTATCACTAATATTTTTGTAAAATTATGTCCAAAATAACAACTAATGATGTTTGCTTCATATGTCTTTGTGTCTCAAATTTGGAGTCTAGGAAGTTCTAGCTGCTAATTTAACTTTGCCAAGGTTGAGAAATTTGTGCATTCTTTCTCTCGCCTGCTACCTCTCATGTAGTAATTCTTGGCATCTAATTAAGTAGTGAACTGGCATGACATAAGGTCATTCTTTATCCAAGTACCTATTGTCACAAGCCTTATTGGAAGTTAATAAAATTTCACACATTTATGTATCTATAGAATTTGGCCCAGGCTGTGAAAATAACGTACAAGAGATGGAAGTGTGAATGCACTAGAAAAACAAAAGAGCAATTTAATTTAGTTTTTTAAAAGTATTTTAGACAATCTAACCTGCTTTTTACCTCTGTTTTTTTTTTAGCCTTTAATGTTTGCCCTACAAGACTTCTTATCTACAAAGGTTATAGTAGCTCAACTCGATATCACGCAGGAGAGCTAAATGTAAAAGGAAATCGCAGTAATGCAGTTGGAGTAAAACAGAGGAAGAATCAGCTGCAGGCAGGAAATTTTAACATGCTGAGGTAAGAATTGTTTTGCAAATTTGCCAGTGTGCTGAATAGACCGGTCTGATACCTTGTCCCCTTACATTAGCTCCCTAAGATGTGACACAACCTAAGTGTACCCAGGGAAGGAGCAGTTCACAGTGGGAAGTATTTGCCATTCATTGGTAAGGCAAGACATGATCATTTACCTATGGGGTTTCTATTGTGCAGAGAATGGTCTTTATCTGATGCTATGGTGCAGTATTTGTACTTCGAGCTACAGTGTTTGGATAGAGAAAGGAGGGATTTCTAATGGGATTCTTCACTTTTAAGAAGTTTCTTCTTGAGGAGATTGTTCTTTTTTGGAAAATTCTTGAATTCACATTATATGGTGCACTGAAGAGGCAGGTAAATTAAATTTCAAACTTGCATTGGAGATAAGCCTCCCTTATCAGAGACAGCTAAGTATTCCGAACAGATCAGTTCAGCTAAAAGCATAACTATAGGTGCAGAATTGTAGTTTAGGTGTTGTGCTCACAAGGGTGTTAAAAGCAAATGATTTCCTTTCCACCACACAGTTCTTAAATCTAGGTATAAAAAGGTTATGGGGTACTGAATGTCTACTTGCTCTACAGCAGATTGGGTGGGGAACAGACATTGGCCTGACTATTTGAATTATTTGAATGAAGTGGAATGGATGTTGGGATTTGCTACTATTTTAGAGAAAGAAAAACGTATTTTTGAGATGGTTTTTGTTTGAGGTGCCCTACAAACAAATCAAGCCTTCAACTCATTACAGTCTCAAATGATTACAGTACATTGTAAGTTAAAAAAACCCGAACAAGCCCACGCTTTTTTAGTATGCAATAGTGTTTAATTGTAACTGTTATTATTATAACCACTAAAGGCCAAAAAGTTCTTCACTCATGTGCACAGCTTCTATTGCCAAAGACCCAGCAATTGACCCTAAAGTATTCTAATTTTCATCTTGTTGCTATAGCTGCCTCTTTCATCCATGCTGACGAAGCTTACTGTAAGAATGCTGTAATTGTAACATGCTCCTTGCTGTCTTAAGTAGTTTTCACAGCAGTATTTTCAGAGTGTTTGTGAAGCTTACCATATGGTTTCCACACTTCAGTGCTGACCAGACTCTGGCTATTACCAACAGACACGAACAACACTTCTTCAGAAACTCATGTCCTTTACTCCTTGCATCAGTTAATTTTTGCAAAAGATCTGTAATAAACTAGTCTTCATGAAAACAGGAGAAACTGAAATCAATTGTTCTATATATGTAAAGCTGCTGCCCACACACAGGACACTAATTTGTGGCTGCTCTATTAGTGCTGTTTGTCTTTGTACACCTCGTGAATTTACTTTATAGTTACTTTGATGAATGACTTATTATTGATAAAAGAAAAAAAGCTGAAAATGCTCACTAAGAGGGTACTAAGCAGCTCAGCTATTATGACAAGCAAGACAACTAATTTATGTGAGCACTCCCATTCTTTTATTAGCTTGTCCCCTGTTTGTGTGTTCACCTCTCACTGTAGTTTTCCACCCTAAATTTTAATAAGGAACATTTTGGCACACATGGGCTTTTGTTTGCCCTCTAAAAAGAATTCTGTTTCCCACTTTGTCATGCGTGGTGGAGTTAAATATGTTTAGGTGCTAATTCATGTTGAATTCAGAGAATTAAATGCCTTAACAAATATCTTTACAATACTAATTAGATATGCGTCTACTATAGTGGGAATGCTATGATCCAGACAACATTTTTTCACTCATCTTTGATTTTGCACCATAGGGAGTTTTCATGGATGGGCCTAGAAGACTAGTCTTCTTCCAGACAGTAGAAAAAGAAAATATTTCTGTTTAGTTTGAGCTTTCTAGGGATTATGAGGCAATGTCATATACAGAGGCTACAGAGTATCGCAGCTGGCCATGGATATCACTTAAAATCACACTATTCTTAAAAGAACTAATGAAACTTTAGTTCATGCAGTTATTTTTAAATCAAATGCTATCATAGGGAAGGAAAATACAGTTAACTGCTGTATTTTTCTTTGAAGATTTTCCTACGTACTTTAAGTCACCTTTCATCTAGCTAGAAAGGGTTTAAATAATAACTATATAAGATTGCTCCCCAGGCAACTTCAGCTTTCCTGGTTTCTAGGTTTTCACAATTAATTGCTTAGTTCTGTTCCTTCTCATGAATTACAGAAAAAGAATGACTCATCTGACTTTACATTTTTGGTAAAACCTGTCATTTTAGCTTACAGAATGGTATATTCCGATGACAGTAAAAGCCAAGCAATCTGGTTTACCATTGATGTCAAGCAATACAGCTTCATCAGCTGCTGCTTTGGCACACAAACAAATCTAATATTTTAGCAGCTTAAAGACTAGAAATAGCGTGGCTACGTCGACTGCTAAGGCTACAGTAGTATAGACTGAAGATAGCAGAGCCATTTCTCCACCCTGAAAGATGTTAGTGTCTTCTGTTTGAGCTGACTCTGCATGTTTCAGAAGCGCAGAATGGCAGGTTCTACTTTGTGAACCTCACTCACCGAGTAACAAGGCCTCTTTCATGTATTCTCAAACTTGGATGGAAGCTTAGAAGATAACAATTCAGCTGCACGTCTGAGCAAAGAAGTTAAAAGTAGTGAGAACATTCTAGATCTTTCTCAACTTTGGGATCTGACATGCAAAAGTAAAAGGTGCAACGTACTCCTTTGTTCCCCTTCCAGACCACGCAGCCTGAACAGGAATGAGGAGGATTAAACATAACTTTGGTGAGCTACTTGCTGAGCTCACCCACTATGCACATGATAGTGCAAATTTACAGCTAGCGCAGCCCATAAGTCAGTTTGTATTCCTCAGATGTGCCAAGATGGCAAGAAGGAATATCTGATTTTCTGAACCATAATTATTTCCCCAGCAATCTAGCAGGACAATAAGGTATTACCCCATCCTTTATACATTGGGCCACTGGAACCATGGCAAGGATGCATTGTCTGTCACTGCCTTTCTTTCTTTGCCTTATTGCCCCCATATTTGTAAAAACATTACAGGTTTGGGTTTGGAAATATTAATTTATTAGTGTTTATAATGTGCAGTCACCTGTTCCATGCAGAATTCTGTTATAAATTCATGATAAAGATTAAAATGAGTGGAAACCTAACTAAATATGATCTACATAACAGACCCAATATGGCTTCTGTAAAGGAAAATTCTTTCTTACAGACCTGTGGGTGATCTTTCAGATGGTAAACACATTTGTGGACAATATTGTTCCAAGCAATATAGTCTGTGTAGACATGTAATGCATTTAATGAAGTCCCTCACTGAAAGCTTTTAAGAAAATTAATCAGCCATGGAATAAATAAGAAGGTCCTTGCATAGCTGAACAGTTGACTAAAATATCGACTAAGGAGTTTTACAATGGACTGGTCTGCACTAGGATCTACTCTATTCAATGTACTCATAAATAACCTGGAAGCAGAGGTGAACATTGAAATTAAAAGTTTGTGGAAGATACTAGGGTATTCAGTATCAGAAAGGAGAAGAGAAGACTGTGAAGAAGAACTTACAGAACCGAGTGACTGGGCAATGAAATGGCAGTTGAAACTGATTGTAGATCAATGTTAAGTGATGCACGTGGTGAAAACAACTCTAGAGTTATATGTAAAATTGAACCAGCTGTTACCACTCAAGAGCAAGATTCTGAGGTTATGATCTTTAGTTTCATAAAGCATTGATTCATTGCTCAGTGACAGTCAAAAAAACAAATCATCTGTTAGGCATTTTCAGGATTGAAAACAAAACAGGGAACGCCATTATGTCACACCATTATGCCACCATATAGATTTATAGTTCAACCATGTTTTGAATACTGTGCAAGTTCAGATCCCTTCATCTCAGAAAGGAGTATATTAAAACTGGAAAATATTCAGAGAAGGCAAAAAAGGCAAGGAAGTTGTGGAGTTTCTATAGAAGGGATGGGTTAGCAGGCGAGGCATTTTTAACTTGGAAAAGGGTCGTTTAGAGGGCTGATGACAGATGCACAGAATCCTGGCTTTCATGGGGACAGCTGATGCAGATCAGCTGTTCACTGTCTCTTCTCATGGAGAAACTAAGAACCATCAAATGAAGCTGGCTAAACCAACTTCAAAACAAATATAATATGGTAGTTCTTTATGCAAAGTGTAGTAGGCCCATGGAACTGCTTGCCAAAAGGCATTGTAGATGCTCATATTTATGTGTATTTTAGGGGAGAGTGGACAAGCACTTAGAAAAGAAATCCACTGAAGATTACTAAACAGAAAAACTCCATTAAGCTCAGGAAATTGCACGACCTGAATATAATTGGAGACTGAGGGACTATTGAAGGGAAAGTCTGTTTTTTCTCTGTTGCTCTTCACTGAACATGCGCTTATGGCTGCTTTTAGAAAAAAGATACTAGGCTAAATGGACCCCTGGTTTGAATCCATAGATGCATTTCTGATCTTATATGAGCCTTATTTCTTTTGCTCTGCTGCAGATGCTGAGTACTCATGCTGAGAATATAAAAAGTGCAAATAATGTGTTTCTTTTTTAAAAACTATAAAGACCGAAGTCTTTATTCAGTCTTTGAGTTAGACCGAATGTTGGGCATTCGGTATTCTGTGTTATTAGGCTATTTAGATATCTCAGTAAGAATTTAGAGCTGTTACTTTCACAAAACATCAAGGGAGCCTGGCTTCAAATCTGATGGAATTGCAGTCAGGTTTAGATATTTCATTGTATATGTTGTCCTTGAAAACGGGGACATAAAATAACATACAGGCAATATTAGAGGGTAATGATTCCAGATGAAATTATGTTGACGTTTGCACTTTAATTAGGGATCCATCTCTCCTCATATTCTTTAAGATTATTAAGATGCCATACATACTCTTAATGCAGGGTGAGTAGAAACTCCTATTTCTGTTTTAAATTTTCATCCCCAAAGCCTAAAAAGACAAAAAAAACAGAGTTCAAAACCAAGCTGATGTTAATTGTGATTTCCCAGGAAACATGACTGTTCCATAAGTGTATTCTGTAGTTCATTCAAGAAGAATAGTGCTCTCTGCATTTGCTGATTCACTGAGGCTCCTATAACACTCCAGAATGTGTAACCCCTTGGAACATTTTTTTCTGAAGAATCAGATGGTTTGGTTTTTTTTTTCAGCTAAGACTGAACAAAAATTATGTGGTTCCTTAATGCATATATTTATTAAAACCTCAAACTAAACAGTTTAAGATCTAGAAGAATATTGCTGTCCAAGATTATATTAATCCTTTCAAATATTGCATCTGAGAATTTATGTATGAATGGACATTCCCAAAGCATATGCATTAGATTAACATTCAGTCCACCACAGTTACAATGCATAACATTTTCACGGAATCATGGAATTTTCAGAGTTGGAAGGGACCTCTAGAGATCATCTAGTCCAACTCCCCTGCTAAAGCATTTTCTTTAATGAATTCCAGGGATTTAAGTATATTTTACATTATTAACTTCAGCTTAATGCTATTAACAGCAGTTAATCCTCTTTTTTGTTCAACTTCATGAGATTTAGGCAAGTTTAGGATTTTGAAAAGAATATTGTTATATTAGCATAAAAATACTAATGAATGGACAATAGTGAAATCACTATTCACTGTCTATCCAGTGAAAATTCACTATCTATCAAGACGTTACCACACTCTCCATCATTAACATGCTTACTCAGTTCTCAGTTAAGTTTTCTAGTTAGCACAGGAGGACTCTGAATTCCACCTGAAGACTCCTGCTGACCGATTAGAAAATTAATATATTATTTTATATATATACAGGTATATACTGTATCTAGCAATCTAGTACAAGATTTCTGATAAAATTAGGAATTTTCCTACTACATTAAGGCTTTTGCTTGTATTATTTGTTGCTTGCAGTGTGTATTAACCCTCAATAATCATAGTCTTCTGTAAGGTTAGCACAAGACTTTAGTTCTTAATGTCAGATTAACGTGCAATAAAATACCAGGTAGTAGACAACAGCCTGTTTCTTGGTCTGCACATCTAGTAAATAATAAAGTGCAAAAATTTGAAATTTTTGAGTTGGAATAAGAGTATTTTTTAAGTTGTGAATGAAGAAGGGAAAACTCACTAAGAATGTGGCTACCAACATCAGTGCATCCAAGACTCAAGTCTAAAAATACAAGCAGTGTAGAGCATAATTTTATTTGGGTGTTTTTTTCTCCTCCTCTAGCTCTAATAAATAATGCTCTTCACCAGTTTGCTTGATGGCATTTAGAATTTTTAATATTTTAGCATATTTCTTAAATCATAAGACAGAATGCATCAGTTCCTGTGTATTGTGCCTTCATTTGGGAAGATGATGAATGTAGTTTGTTACTTTAAACAGGAGTCGTCTTGTTTGATTAAGAGCATTGTTCAGGTACTTAAAAGTTATGCTTGTGTTTAAATTCCTTGCTGCATAGGAGATTTGTTTCTTAAAGTAATATATGCCACTTTTGGCATAACCAAACAATTTCTATCTCGCCAACAGGTGATATGTATTTGAATTCAGGCAAATTGCCAAAAGGGCTCCACTATATTATCTTGTATTGTTAAAAAATTGCCCTTAGTACATCAGAGGGCCTAGTATAGGCAAATCTGTTTGAAATGCAATTTCTAAAGAGGTTGCAAATGGCTAGTTTAGGAGCAATGAAAATTTTAGACTACAGCAGAAGTTGCATTGCCTTGGTTTTCTTAGCCCTGTAGGACAGATTTGAGACCTCTGCCTGTGTGGATATCTTTTAATACGAACTGAATGTAGTCTGAAAATTATAATTCTGATCAGCATAGTAGATTTATTTTTCCTGTTCCTCACTGGGAAGCCGAACTGGCTGTTTGAAAGGAGACACAGCAGGTACAAACAAAAAGATTTGCTCCTAAATTACTTTGGGATGTTAGTGTCTCTCTCTTCTCTTAGTACTTCTAGAAGATTGAGAAAACTGTAAAAATGCTATAATGTTGATTTTCATACTCAGTAATCTCAGTGTTTGTATTTGATTTCCATAATGAGTTTAATGTACAGCTCATAACTAACAGTAACTACCGGTAGTAATGCTTTGAGCACACTATGGACGTCATAAAACCAGAAATAGCATTTGTACCTTTTGCCTCCAACTAACATTTTTCATTCTGACCCCTCCAAGGTCCATGATGAAATCATGTTCCACTTCTGATAGTGCCTCTTAGACCCTTACGGACTTGATCCAGTCAGTCACAGAGTTGGAAGGGAAGGCCTCAAATTCCAGTGCAGCAGAGCAAGTACTTCAGTGAGTTGCTCCTATCCCTTTGTATACCTGCAGCCCTTGGTTATGCTGGATATGTCTGGCTATTACTTCATGGATTTCCAGTGTTTGGTCACATTGCATATGTATATAGTTACAATGCGATGGGAGCTGAGTAGCATATGTTGGTATTTGCCTGCTCCAGTTCATGGGGAAAAAAACATATTACTGCACTCTGTAATGATGTTGCCACCTCAGTGTTTTGTCTCATGAGGATCTGCTTTAAGTCTTCATGCGAGCTTGTTGCATGCACTGAAAATGTCTATGGCTGTGCCTGCTTCTGCCCCAGTCTGGTGTGGAGTGTATGGCTACATAACATAATACAAGGCACATACGGTGATTCCTATCATCTCCCTTTTCTTGCCTCCACAAGCCAAAGTTGCCACTCCTGCCATTGTTCAGGGTAGATACCATTTTATTTCCACTCTAAATGTTGAAGATAAGACATTCGGAGCTTGAAAGGGTACTTCGCACACTTCCTTCAAGATCTTGAAATATCCTTTAAGATGAATTGGTGAAAACTTACTTGTGGCCTTACTTGCCTGTTTTGCACGATTGTTATAAGAAGATGGCAGTTTGGTTTTCTCCTACATTTCAACTACATTGTTAAGCCTTCTGAGCTCTGCTGTTTGGAGATTTTATATGAACCCGTTAAAGAAACCAGGGACGAAATGAGTAGAAAAAACTACAGAATCTTTTTAAACCAACAGGAAGATGACTCCATATTAGAATTCAGGTGCAGCCAGTTAGACTAAGTGAAAAATTTACATCAATTTTATTTTAAATGAAAAACTCAATTTTTGTTGAAATTCAATTTTAAGTTCCATCTCCCCTTTTCCTGAGCTGAGGCTTTCAAAGGGGATACACTTTCCTCAATATTTGGTGGTTGTCTGGTTCCCACAATACATCACAGTACGTCAGCGAGAGCAAAGACTACTATAACAGGAAAAAGAATCAGACTCTTTAGTATTGCATATCAGAATAATTATAATAAGCTACAGATCCAGCAATAAAGAGTGATCTTGCAAAAGAAAATGGGATCTCACTATTTAAAACCTTTCTTTTCAGAGCCAGTGTATCTCAACTGCAACTCAACTGTATCTCAAATGCAGATCATAATATTCAGAAGACCATGAAATTAGGAGTAAAAAGAATTTACACATTCATAATGACATCCTAGAATAATAACTATACGGTTGATTAGTATATGTGTACATACCAACTGCCTGCTACTTTTCATTTTCTTTGAAAGGCAGAATATGACTGAAGTCATCTCCACAATATAAAATGTCTCACATAACTTGGATTGGATCCTATTTCCTATGAAGTCAAGGAGAATTTTGCCATAGACTTCAATGGACCTAACTCTTGCCCAGATGCTTATGTAGTCATATGGGACAAAGCAAAGAAAATGAAAGAAAAACCCCACTGTTATTCCGTCTTACTCACAATTAGCACCAGTGTTAATGACTAACATGAGACACAGGACAAGGGATAATAAGGCACACAAAATACTGTAATTTGGAACATGCCAGAATTTATATATTCGGTTACATTGTTACATTGTATTGTAGGAAAAAGGCATTATAAATACTAATTCAACATTTTTAATTGAGCACAAGTGCTAGTATATTACTCAAATAATTAGCGGATAGTAAGCCATATCAGGCAATCTCAACTAGATGAAATGCGTTAAAAATTGTTAGCTGATTTCAGTGCTCTTTGGACCAAGCTTGCATGTAAATGTACAAAACTGTCTTGATTTTGTAGTTATATGCATTTATTTTTTAAAGATGAGATTTCAAATTAAGTATGGTTTATTTTAGCCCTGTAGGCAGTGAGTATTTCCGTTGATTTGTTTAGTGCAACTGTAATGTAGTTAGCTTGATCCTTCTACCATACCCTTGAAATTAATGGCAAAATTCCTGCTGATTCCAGCAGCAAAACCAAGTCTACATCATAACTAACCACAATTCCCTCTACTTCTCCTTCCCTCTCCAAATATCTTGTTTATTACAGAAAATGTATTTAAAATGTTCTTTAACTAATGATCTGCTGAAAAACATTTAGCTTTCAATTTAAATTTACTTTTTAAATGTCAGAAGTTAAGAAACAGGTTGCTTGACAGGAAAAACAAAATACTTTGATTAATGGATTTCTTTTTCGATCTGTGCATATGCCAAACCTATGGATAGAAAGGAGATGTTTACACAGTATATTGTATATTGCAAGTACTAATAGCATTTAGGAAGACCTGTATTAATGCAATTTTTCTGCTTAAATGTATTCTCTGTGTTTTGCGTGGTACTAGTTAAAGCTTATTATGATACAAACTAAATGAAAGAGCCTAGTGAAACAGGCAGTTGTCAGATCCCACATGATGAATTGTAACTTCAGGCCTCTCTGTTTAAATCTCTCTGCTAACCTGTTCCCAATTAGTGACATCTGGGACCAGATTTTCTTTTATTTGAAGCAGGGGCTTTAAGAAGTTTTGACTGTGGAAAAAAAAGACATTAAAAAAAGGAGACGGGAAATGTAATAACAGAGAGAACTTCAAATCCAAGTCCTATATATGATTTTACAAGGAGCGTCAGAATATTTTTAAGTATTACAGCTAAGTGTAGTGCTTTATACCATGATGTGTTAAAGGTCTGATTTTACAGTGACTGGTATTTTTCCAAGTCTAAGTTTCAAAACTAGGATCTCTCAAAAGGCTTTCCTTTTTCTTTTTTCTTTAATAATAAAGAGATGAACTAGAATATCTTTGAAGAAACACTAGTAAACTTCCTATCCTACATACAGACATACAGAAATATGTAGGATACTATACCTTTTTTCCCAAGGTTTGGAAATGCTCTTCTGCTGTAAATTGGCACAGTTTTGTTGAAATGAGTGGAGCCATGAGGATTTACACATTTGAGAATCTTATATACACATATATATTTATACTTCCTTTGCGTTTTTGGTTATGATATCACTTCTGTTTTTCTTCATGCCATGGATGACTTTTTAGACTATATATCTGTTCAGTCTTTCCCTGAAATTATGGATGGAGTGCAGGAGTCCTGAGGCAAAAACATCTAACTTGCTGAAATGTACAAACAGTCTTTTACACAAGAATTCTTCATTTTCAGAGACACTGAATGTTAACCTCCTGTGCATTTCGGCAGGAACTGGGGATGTGTTGATCTAAAAACCAGGCCAGCATAAAAATGCATGCATATATACATAAATACACAAACAAGCAAAGAAATACATGCTCAAACTTAGCATTCTTGTGCTGTTTCACAAACAATTATGGGTGCTTTTCATATGTATTAGTGTCAAAAGAGAAGGTGGTTGTTTAAGTAAATTTAAGTATTTTTATGTGTATGTCCCAGAAAATACATGTCCTGTTATTGTGATAACTAAGAGTGCTTAAACAATTCATTGTATAAATGTAATTATACGTGCTATAGTGACAGCTCCAATCCCACATTGCAAAGGAAATGTCAATCCACTGTCCTACGTACAATGGAAAACAGCTATTCTTTTTACTTTTATGTAAGTCCTCTGAAGCAGAGAGGAGCACCATGAAAATGCCTCCAAATAAAATACAACCTGGGTGGTAAATGGGAAGGCCAAAGCCAAAAGTGGTACAAACTGAGTAAAATGTGAGGCAGACAAACTCACTCATATTCTAAAAAAAAAGGTATAAATTTTGAACAGAGTCACATGGGACAGACATAGACAGACAGACAGAAATCATTATGTGTGTATTCTGGTTCTCAAGCAGTGTAAGGCCTTTCCAGTTATAATATATAACTTAAAATTGCTGCAGGCTGCTGTATGTGTTGTTCAATTGTGTCTGTTAATAAGAAAGAGATTGTAAACAAAACCCTTTTGCGTTACTATGAACAGAACAAAGGAGCTTTAAAGTGACTTTGTTAAATCAATATGTCACAAAGGCAGAGAGTAACTGTGGCACACGACAGCCAAAGCAATCATCAAAATGACTGTAAAGAAAAAAAAATAGCAAAAACTCAAAGAATACCAGGTATGAAATAATTAACAGCCTGGGATGGAGGAAAAGTACGAATGACTTGTCGTTCTTTGGCTGTTTTCTTAAATGAAAGCTTTATAGATGGTTGTTCATACATATGACAGAAGCTTTCTCTAGAACCTATATTGGTTAAAAAAAATAAATTTTAGGAAGAGGTATTTTGAGGTTTCCCTGTCATCATATGTCTGGATGTAATACAGTAGGAAAACATTTAGAAAATACTGTGAACGCTCACAATAAGCTTGAAAGAGCCCATGCTGAAAGCAGTATAAAGGCTGATAAAGTCTTTCTGGTAAGTACTTTTTTGACCTTGCTATCCTGCTAGCATAGTAGTGAGGACTGTATACAGTCACATACACAATTTAGTCTTATGTCCATCCTGGCTGTGCTCTTAGGAGCAGACTTGTCCTTCCAGCAAGAAAGATCTCTAGGTAATCTTCCATCTCAAAAGCCCTCAATCTGATGAGAAGCTCTTAGCAACTTTGATGGGTTAAAGCTCAAGTATTTTAACTGGCATCTAAGGCAAATATTAAGTATATTGTATAAGGAGGAGCCATGTAATGTAGGAAGAGAGAACAGATTAAAAGAATTCTTTAGGCTATCCTCAAAAAGGATTTCCCCTTGTTTTTTATTGAGAGTACATATACCATTACTACTATTATTAGTTACTGTTTATATCAAGGCAATATCTAGGCGTCTGTCTTGCAAATGGGATGCCACAGTGCCAGATGCCATTAGCAGCTTACAACTAATGTCTGTGTAATCAAATAAAGGAGTGATTCTGCCATGTGTAACTGCCTGAAACAGCTTACATTGGCAAACACAACGAACAATAGTCATGGTGATGTGACAGTCTATTTGCCCGTAGTCTACTGAAAGTCCCTGCTACTGTGTCTTCACTCCTGATTAAAGTGAGTACTGGACACACTCTCCTGAGATACAAACACGCTCTTGTGTCTGCTCTCCAAGAAAGTGAAGTTCAATGACAAGCTAGTTAGCTCTTTAAAAAGGAGAACAGTCATTGCCTCCTTCGCAGAAGAAATAAACTCAGAATACCAGAGCAGCAAACTGTTCCACCTTTTCAAAACCTAAGGTCAGTTTTAGACGTATAAATGCAATGCTGACATTATTATTCATGTCCTCTTCCCCAATATTGAGCTGAATAGAAATCTAGCAATGAAAACTTCAGGGGCTCCAGCATGGATTTTGTTACTAGAAACAGAACAGCAAAACAGGAGAGAATTTACAGACATTTCTAGGAAGGCTGGCTTTTCTAAAAAAGGAAATAGATCACTGTAACAACAAATGAAGTCAAAAGGACCTCAAATTGTGTGAGCTGTCAGAAAATAAAGAAGGAGGCATGAGTAGCATGAGAAAAAAGATTCTTTTGACCCATGATAGGGTCTGGCAAATGCTAGCTTTTAAATAGCACTCGTGAAACAGTAGTGAAAGACTACAATTCCCAACATGTACTTTGGAAAATGAAAAGCATGAGCGAGCTTTTCTGTTGAGGATACTTTATATAACCCAGTTCAGTAAAGAATTTAAGGGCATATATAAATTAAGGTGTGTGAGTAATCCCACTGTAGTTAATAAGACTATTAAAAAATGATGAAGTGTTTTGCTATATTGAAATCAGACTACATACCATCTCACGGGAACAAGTCTTAACAGCCCTCCAATAGAAATATTACCGTTTACTTCAGTGGCAGTTATTTGCAAAGTTAAAGCTATTCTTAGCTTTGCTGGTTCAGTGCACACAGTCAGATTTCTTTCACCTAGGAACAGAACAACAGTACTTTAACATCTATCGTAAAACTTCCCAGAGTTTGAAAGAAAAATGCATCTAAGTGGCTAGAAAGATTTATCAAGGGAACACAGAGATTTATTCAATGACCAATAGCATGTATTTGCATACAGTACGTTTAGCAAAGCACTTTGAATATGGAAGATCCTCAGTACATTCATTACAGAGAATTCTCCATGGTTGGATTTTTAGAGGTTTTGTTGGAGGATGACAATGTTGCTGAATTTTCTGCTACATGTCGAATGCAGAGTTTCTTGTTATCTGGTGACAGTTCAGGGACCTGGCTTTCAATCCTTTTGTAGCGGTCAGAGAATGGGCAGAATTAAGTTGCACACAATGTATCCTATAAAACATAATGTGACTGGACCAGTGATGTTTGTAATGTACAGCTAAGTAGCAAAATATGCAGTATAAAGTCCAGTTGTAATTGATACTAATGCCCTGGCTTCAGTAAATGAAGCAAACAAAACAGCGTTGGTTTTTGGTGTGGCTGCTGCCATGTGGAACATATCTGAGGAGCAAGGTACATTGTAACTAAATGAGTACAGAAATTTCAGTAGATTACTGAAGTAGATTTGAAGTGTTTGATGGAAGGTGTGGAAGTGTTATCTGTGTGTTTCCGTACTTTGTGCACATATGTCCTTTAAGTGATTTTTTTTTCTATTCACAAAGTCATCTTTACATCTGGATGGGAACAACCAAGCTGAAACATACCAACCATAGTAATGAATGGTCTGGTGTAAACATACATGTAAATCAGCCTTAATTCTGATAGCTTCAGGAGATACAAAATAATATAGTAATATTTCACCAAATTTTGTATATTTTAGTGTATTTATAATGAAATGTTGGTCCCGAGGGCAAAACATTTCATCAGTATTCATTTAAGGAACATGGGTTTCTTTCTGAAGCTGGGAACGAACTTTTTAATTTCTATGAAAGCAAAACTGTCCGTGAAACCATTGGAAGATATAAGTCTGCATAGGTGCTTTCGCTTATAAAGTGAGAAGGTTTCTTTTACTCCAGGGTAAAAGTTTGGGGATAACTTATGATGCTAGTTTTGTCTTAAGGATTTGGCAAATTCTCAAGAATAACAGCCTTAGTAATTGTACAAGGTCAGTTCAACTTGTAAGCAGCCTGGATTGTGGTCTTAACAGAGGCAGGTCAGTTTCTTAGGCAATCTGGATTTTCCTTGTAGGGAAGAGTTAACAGCAGTATTGGCCCCACTGAAGTCAGTGGGAATTTTGCCAATGATTTCCGTAGAGCCAAGATTTCACTCGTCTTTAGCAGAGCTATTAAATACAGTATATTGCATAAACCGAGGGAAAAAGTGAAAGCTACAAATAAAGAAACTTCTTTTGCTGGATTCATGTTAATGATTCTGCAAATGCTTTTCTTAGTAGCTATTTGCTTTGTGAGAGTTAAGACACAATTTATATTACTCCTGAATACACCTATTTAATGGGAAATCTAAAACTTTGAAAGAATCCTGTTTTCTGACTTGCAATGAAGCTATTACTTATATGCACAAGTTAGATTCTCATAATGACTGGTCTGTATGTTTGAGAACATTTCAAAAGTAGAGTACAAATTATGGAATAACTATCAAAGCAAATGTATATATCTGCTATTCATCTGGAAATTTGGCTGTCTACATTTCTAAGTCTAGCGAAAAGAATAGAAGAGCTATTCTGAACACTAACATTATTCTAATATAGACTATATAGGATGCTGCTTTTAAACACAGGAAATAGAAGTTAAGCTAAAATTGGCTTAAATTACTTCATACCACATTCATGGGAAGTTAATGGCTCAAGGTTGCTAGTTTATAACAGCTAACTCTTATGCAGCTTGTTTAATTTTATGGAGCTCAAAACATTTTACAAATCAGGTTATTCTCATAGATAAAATGAGGCACAGAGAGGTAAAGTATCTTGCCAAAAGACATCTCATAAGCTAGAGAAAGAGCTGGAAACAGAACCTCTGTTCAAGTCTGCTCAAACTCGCTGTTTAGCAGGCCACATTTCTCCCTGATAATTTCTAAATAGTTAGGACTTGTAGGGGACAGGAGGTCATTTTTGAGAGGTGACTGAGCATGTTTTCTCTGCCTCCCTTGGGTGCAAGTTGCTGCTGTCTGTATGTCACATCCTCTTTTTTATACATTTCGCTGGGGACTGGTCTTCCTTCTCATAGGAATATCTCATTGACCCAATCCCAAAGTCTATGACTAGATGTAAGAACAGTTGTGAGATCACAGTTGAAAAAAAGAGTGGAAGTAAAGGGTTTTCTGGAATAAAATGGGTAGTACAGAGCTGGCTCGTTTTAGGTTTTTTTAGATGGAACCTAAATTCTGTTGCTAGCTCTGCTTCCAGAGTTCAATCAGGAGCTAAGAAAGGAATGTCAGAGTAGTCCTTGACAGACTTTTATGCAACTCAACTTTTCTGCAAAACTTAAATTATACTACAGCTCTTCTCCAAAACCTCTGAGCCAGTCTCCTCATCTACATGGGTTGTGGCTAATGAAATGAAATGAAAATGTCTGCTCTGAGACTTGGGAGCCACAGGGTACATGCAGCATAGAACGACGTAACCCATTAGGTTAATTTAATAGGGCTAATTTTGTTTAATTTTCCTTTTGCAGCTGTCCGAAGATATTATGATCCATCCACCCTTCCAATTAAGAGCCAGCATCCACCAACTTTGCATATCCCAGATGGCAGCCAGTTTCTGCAGAATCATGCCAGCAAATATGGTAAGTTTATAATATTTTTCTTCCAAACAGTTTGCTACACTACAATGACTTTTAAATTAATTTGTATTAAGGTGCCCTCCCATAGCCACCATTCTGAATTGTGTAAGCATTGTGTAAATGCAAGCCCCACTCCCTGTGTACAATATTATTAACATGTGTTTCTAGAATCAGGCCACCAAGGATGATCTTGGGTTCCTGGGGCAAAGATATTACAGCCCAAGGCTGGAAAGTCTAAAAGATGTGGTACATAAGTAAATAAAGTTTGGGAAACTCTGTTAAAGAAACTGAAACTGAGGAAAAGAAACAGAGGCTGTCTATGAGGCTGAGGAAAAAGGATGAAACCCAGTATACACGAATTTGTTGTAGAGCTTTATCAGTGTTCATACCCTTTCCGCTGACTGTCTGCTTACATTATACTGAGTTTAAATCGCAGTTTCTATTGGTAAGATAAAAGTTTTCTGGCAGGCTGGGACTGTTTGCAGATGGATAGGACTGCTTCTTTCTTTATTAGACTTATGCAAAAACATTTGTAAATAATACAGCAAATTCATAAAACTATAATGAATGAATGCAGATTTTAAGTGACCATGAGGAAATATAGAAAACTGTGTGCTCCTGATTTTAAGCTATTAGATACAACAGACTCTGGAATTTTATTTATGCAAACCTGAAATGTCTTATATTCACTTGTATATTTTCTCTTTTGCAAAGATCATTTGGTCACATACTTGGATACTATTTTCGTTTGACAGGGATGGAGCTCAGAGTTTTCAAGGATGTCAGGAAGGGAAATGGCCTTTTGCCAGAATAGCCATTTACTTTATTGATGGCTCTTCCCCACCCTTTATAATGAGATTTTATTTTTGTTTGAACAGTGAAAATAACCATTGGTACAGATGCTGATTGACAAATTTAAGAGTCACCCTCTGAGAGATGGCAGCTAAAATAATGACTGATCCTTGCTGTTGTTGAAGGCCCCAGGCAGAGTCTAAGGCAGATGCCATTGTCCCCTCCAACCCATGTGAGCATGACTCACACTGCTCTCCAGCTTATTCAAATGGAGCCCAGCCTTCCTAAGGTCTCAGGTCCTGGAAAACGCCTTGCCTCTTTACACATAAGACTAGCTCTGCCTGCAGTGACATGAGAGACTCTAGAAGGGGAAAGGAAATTTATGGGAAGGGGGAGATCTGAGAGACCGGGAGGATGCATCTCTAGAAGGAGAGGCAGGAAATACCCCATGAATGTCAGATTGAGTTATTCCTGAATTCTACAAGTAATGCCACAAGGGAAATTACATGGATCATCAAAGCATTCCTTTATGCCCAAATAAACTCCTCCTTGTCTTAGAAGCAGACCCTATACATATTAATAGAAAACCAGTGTGTGTTTTGAGTGTCCAGGATAGCTATATATATTTTTTTCTTAATCAGACAGGAAAGAAAAGAAAATGTAGGCAAGACTCACAAAATGGATACAAACTCCAAACTGGGCAAAAACTCAAAATGCTTAGAAGCAATGATTTTGAAAAGGGCTCAGAGTCCCAGTCTGGAATATTTAACTGATCCATGCAAAGAGGAAAAAAAAGTTCAGAGATTAATCTAGCAGTGAAATGGTTTGTCTGTACAAGGAAAGCTCTATAAAGTAAGCCAAACCTCTTCTAACAGTCTTTAAGTATTTGAAACACAGAGCCCAGGTAGATTCCCTGGTTTGGATACAAGCATCTGTATTGCTACCCATATGGTATAAGCAGCTTGGGCTATTGGCATCCACATAATTACATATATGCATATATGTAATATTACTTATATATGTACTTTTATATATATAGTAATATTATTTATATAAAGAGCAGTCCAAATGTAGGATGGTTGTACATTTAATCTGACATTGTAATTATTCTGGAAGGAGTTCTGAGCCAGCTTCTCTGCCTGACTTTAGCTACAAGATGCCATCATCATCCAGATGGCATAAAGGTGGTGGCTAGGTCAGCCTTCTCGACTAGTCTTGGAGGCATAGTTTCATACACACTAGGGAACAGACGAGGCTCTCAGTCTTCCCGTCTTTCCTTGCTTAGCTAGGGCCTGGCACCATTAAGGCTGGTATCCATTTGGTGTGGATAGTCGGTAGTTTGGGATCTGAGAATGAAGGTGGGCCTGTGGCATGGGGGAAAAACTGACTTATCTAAGGGAAGGTTTTATTCCAAGCGAAACCCTAACAAGGACATGTTAGGTGCCTATGAAATGTCCACAAGCTACCCTACCCTAAGGTGCTTTGATGGTCACTGATGATGCACAAAGCACTGAGTACATAGTGGCAGTAACTTCAACATGAATAGAAGTCCAGAGATGTATTGAAAACTAAACCAGATTGATTTAGACTCAAAATAAGCAATGAATTGTTATCTGTAATGCCATTAACAGTTTCAAAAAATAACCGAGGATTATGGTGCATCCATCTCTGAAAACTCTGACAAGTTTTTTTGTGTGTTCTAGTTCAATCAGAAAACCTGCCTATACTATTCAGAAAGATGGGCAAGATAGTCACAATGGTGTCCATAACCCTTAAAAATCCATTTCCAATATTAAAATGCTAAAACCAAATTTCAAAACTTCTAATGTTAAAATGATTATGGGACACAGTTGACAGACGTCTTCCTTATTATTCTAATTATTTTTTAATTCACAAAAGATTCAGATAGCATTTCTCCAGGAAAGAAGCCAAACGCCAATTGTACTTTGCACATACTAGTGTCTGGAGCTAAGCTGAGTGGATCATTTGTACTCCAATCGCTATGGATTCGCCTACTGTAGAGTTTGGGGTCTTATTTTTATGGTGGGAGATGGCAAGATCCACACAGGCTTTTCTTAATCCCTGTGTGTCTGTAGCAGTCAGTGAAGTCTTCTTTCCACTAAGAAGGAAAAAGGCTAAAAATCTTTAGCGTGGAACATTACCTTAATAAGAGCCAAAAAGTAGCTTCATTTTTTGCCATAGGGGCCAAGGAGTTTCCCTTCAGTAACTATGGGTAGATTTCATTTCTAGATTAATCTATTTTCTTACTTGCAACATCCTTCCTGAAAACAAGGAAAACATAGCAATTTCTTTCCCCGCTCTTTTGCTCAACTTCTGGGACAGATAGGTGGAGGAAAAAAAAATAAATCAGGATTTGGGAGCTGCAGTAAAACAGAGGACCTGGGAGGCACAACAGCTGGGACTTTGGGGCAGCTTTGTTCACTAGGCAGAGGTTGATGTCCTTACATAGGCTTATTCAGGCCATCTCAAGAATTTCTGTTCCCATGAAAACTAAGTGACCGACTGACAACTGTGAACCTGCTGCCATAGATGGTAATGGATTTGTTAGAGTAATTCTAAATTCTTTGTCAGTCTACTTGCGTGTATCTACTCTGAACAAGACCCTTGGAAATGACTTGCGCAATGATTTGTTACGCTGTCATTACTCATTAATCTGAGCTTCTGCAAATGATTTTTTTTCTTCTGAAGTAAAAATAAAATCCTCATTAAAGAATTTGTTTGTTTTAAAAGCTACACAAAGGATTACAGGGCCTTTGCAAACAGATGTAAGAAAAAATGTGGTTATGCAAAATGTTCCCTCTCATAAACCTTTACTTTCCATTGACTTCCAGGAGCTTTGAATTGAGCCCAAAGTGCATGGCTTTGCTCACTACAAAGCTTGGGGTCAGTAATTAGAATCACATGTACTCGAGGCCACTGAATCTGATTGTAGGTGAGAATGCTGATTTATTCTGGAAATGTGTATTAACGTTATGCAAAAAAAACCACCCCAAACCAAGGAAAAACCTATTATCAGATCTGCAGATGACCAGAGCCATGACAGTTTCTAGAAATATTTCTTAAGCTGTTACTTGAATTTGCCTCATTTCTGGTAAACACTTTGTGGTGGCAAACTAAACAGCAACAAGGAATTCTTACTCTGGAGTAAGAATGTCCACACATGGTGTTAATCAGGGTAACTCCATGTGTGGACAGGCTGTTATGTATGACTCTACACTGGTTTAGTCAAACTGGTGACTTCTTTCTACCTGCCTTTAATCAATCAGAAGGGGGCTTAAAGTAAAGCAAAATAAGTGAAATATTGAACTGAATCCGGGGTTTCTACAGAGGGGTTTCCACCAGTTCAGTTAAGCTGGTACAAACTTTAGACAAGATGTGATCTTTATTAGTTGCCTCCTGCAGCTGACTGATAGGTGAAAAACAGTAGCTTGGAGGTTGGACACTGCCAAGGTCCCACTATCACTGACGTAAGATCCTTGTAAACTGAGTTAGGGCATTTAAAGAAGAGACAAATAGACGTGCACGTGTAGAAAAAGGAAGAAAGAAATACCTCTAAATAAAGTCAGCCTTCTGTCCTTCTTCCCCCTTTCTAGCTGCCCCTTCCCAATAAAATAGAGAAAAAAAACCCCAAACAAACAAAAAAGAAACAGCAGTCAAAAAAAGATGACCTGGGCAGGATATGATAAAGGCATTAAGAGTGGGGATAGGGTCAGTTCTTTGATGGTTCTTCCTGCAGTAGAGTTAGGAGGCACCATGACAAGGTTGATGGAGCTAGGTTCAAAAGGAACAAAAGGAAATGGCCCTTCATACAGTCAGTGGTAGATCCATGAAACCTGTTGCCAAACGATATTGTGGATGATAAAGGTTTACAAGAACTCATGCAGAGATGGGATAAATACCTGGAAGAGAAATTCATTGGGGGCTACTAAGCACACAGAAACCACATTCCACTGAGGAAATGCTCCAAACTCAAAGCAGCTGGAGGCTGGGAGAATTATCACATGTGTTTTCCTTGTTCATACTCTTCCTTTGGTGACCACTTATGATCATTGCTGAAAACAGGCTATTGGACTAGTTGGACCCTTGGCTGTATGGTCATTGTTATGTTCTCGTGTAAGAAAAGAAAAGAGCAAGTAACCTGGTGCAGAACAAAACATGCACACTTTCAACTCTTACTGCCTTAAATACTTTTTTCCAGTTGGACATTTTGAGGAGAGATATTCAAACACTGAGTTATTGAGTAGTTACAAGAGCGATAGTCCAATCAGAGTCCATGTGGCACAACTACCAAGTAAACACAAACTAACTTCCAGCTGTTTTTCTGAGTTAAACCGAGGGCAAAGTATAGAGGGGTGATGAACTCTTCATTTGTTTCCATGCGCATTTGCCTGCAAATACTATCCCCCCACTTTATCTTAAACATCTTGGCAACAGCATAGCCAACTGGGTGCTTTCAACTCCAGCTCTTCCTTTGACCGCTATCAGTGTTTGTGTTCCTGTTTAAATAAGATAAATAAGTTAAAAAAAAAGAAGGGAGGGGAGAGATAGAGCAGAGCTGACTGCCTCATTTGGGTTGAAATTCTCATCCTGACTTTTTAAGAGGAGGGGAGGAAAGAAGGGAATTCTTTTTCCAGTGAATTTCATTGAAAGATTCTAAAATAGCTCTCCTTTTAAAAATCCTTTTCATTTACAAAAGTTGTGTTGGAGTGAAATCCACGGAAAGACCCAAGAATGGAGGCTGAAAAACAAATCTCCCCTCCGGAGGTTAAACCTTTCCTTCCCTGCTAGGTGGTTTCTTTTGTTTTGTTTTCCTTTGCTTTGCCTTTGTTTGTGGCTTTCTCCTACTTGGCAGCGAGAGAAGTCGCTGCATTTCTCCTTCGCAGAAATCAAGTCACGCCGTCCCTAGGTTCACGCTGAGCAGATCTGTAAAGTTTTCCGAGCGAAAGGGAGTCACTTTTCCAGCGTGTGTGGGGGTGGCGGGGAGAAGAAGAGGTAGGGGCATCAGAAGCAGCAGGGTCCCTGCCTCCAAGCTGCGGCGGCGGCTCCGCAGTTCTGCTAAGCACTTGCAGGCTGTGTAATTAACCGGGTAGGCAGTGAATTAAATCTTTGTAAAGCCCACTGAGTCGCGGGTGGTGGTGGTGGTGGGGGTTCTGCAAGCTCTTTTTTTCCAACCGGTCTCAGGCGGCTGGGATAACATCAGAAGCAGCAGCGAGGAAAAAAAAAAGGGGGGAGCCCGCTGGACGCCGCAGGAGAGCCAAGCCCCCGCTCGGTGCGAGTGCTCCCGCCGGCGGGGAGCTGCGGGCGGCCGATGGACAACCTCCGCGGGGCCCGGCCGCTGCGGCTGCTCTTGCTCCTGGCGCTGATGCCTTCGCTCCGGGGCCAAGGTAAGTGCGGGGAGAGGCGCCGAGCCCAGCCCGGCGCCCGCGGGACCGGCTCTGCCCCCGGGGCAGGCGGCGTGAGATCCCGGGGTCCCCTGGTGTGTATCCCCCGTGCCCCTGGACGTCCCGGGCAGGCTTTAAAGCGCCGCTGCCACGTTCAAGTGAGCAGAAAGGCGTGGCGTGCACCGGCTCCGCTGCAGCCCCCGCTGCCACCGCCGGCTCCCATCCCGTCCCCTCCCGGGCTCCGCTCCCTGGGGCTGCTGCCACCCGAGCAGGTTAACTCTGACCCGGAGGGTCGATACGAGGCTCCGCCGGGACGGACTTTGCCGCTGGAAGTTGGTGAGTCGGACCGCGCTTTCCGTCTGGCGGTCACCCCCCCCGCCCCTATATCCCTTCTCGGGACCAACACCCCCTCTGGGCTCCTGGCGGCAGGGCCGGACGGACCCCCGGGGGCGGCTGCGGGGTTTCTGCAGCCCGGCGTCCCGGGAGTTGCGACATGTCAGGCTGTCGCACGGTGTCCGTCCCGTGTCATCCCCCCCCTCCCCGGCGACGAGAGGCGGCCGGCGGTGGGTTAAATGGCAGAGCGCGGAGGTGGTGTGTCCCGACAGCGGCGGTCGGGAGAGGTGTCAGGTCTGATCTGCTGGGGACCAAATTACACCCCCCCCACCCCATCCCCCCC